>JANPWX010000392.1:431655-442245 GCA_024734555.1 Trochalopteron elliotii
CACAGGTGGGGATGTGGCATTCCAAAATCCAGCCTCACAGGTGGGGATGTGGAATTCCAAAATCCAGCCTCATATTGCCCAGACAAGAGTTCCCTGGTGGGTCTGAGCACCAGGCCCTGAGGTTCAGCCTGGCCTGAGGGGTGAGTGGCTGCAAACAGGAGCAGACAAACTCAGGGCTAGGAGAATTTAATTTGGCTGTTCTCTGCCACAGCAGCCCCTCCTCTGGCACATCCTTGCTGCACAGAAGGGACAATCTTGCCTTTGTAGCTGGAGATAAAGCAGGAGCCCCAAAGCAGGTCCCCTGAGCCTCTGTGTCACTGTACATTTTGCTGTTTCATTTGTTCCCTGCAGTGTGCCACTGGAAGAAGTGATTTCTGCTTGCAGTATTACATGACCTCTAGGATTATTTTTTGAAAATGTGTCTTATCTACCATGTCACAGTTGTTTCCTCTTCTAATGAGCTGATACCAGAGTCTACCTGTGGAATTACTCCATAAAAACAGATCATTACAAAAAAAACCAAAAAAAAACCCCACCCAAACCAAAAGGAGGAAGAAGAAGAAATTAAATATTCACTGGGATGTCTGCCTAGCTGTCCTTTCCAGCTGTCTGCTTCAAGGTTCTTTGAGGATTAATTACTTGATGTTCACGGAATTATCTGAAAATAAAATGAGCTGCACAGTTGGAATTCACCCATGCAATTCCTGCTGTACATTAAGGATTTTGTCTCATTTAGCCATATTTTAGTGACCTCTAATCTGGGCTATCACAAAACCTTTGTCTATTCATAGAATCACAGGATGGTTGGGGTTGGAAAACCATCCAACTTCCACTACATCCAGCTGCTCCAAGCCTCACCCAACCTCACCTTAAAAACTTCTTTAAAATCCTCTAATCCTTATGTAGATAGTGCCTTCCTTACTGAACTTGGGTGGAAAAAGGATCAGTCCCTTCAAACTCATCCAGAAGGCTTCTACATGCTGGTTTGTCCCTCTGCAAACAGCTCTAAGGCTGCCTTTAATTTGTGAGACAACTTCCCTTAATCCAGTTTGATGTAAAAAAGTGGTAAATTACATAAAAAAAAAAAAAAAGTAGTGATTATGAAGAATGATGGTGCTTTCTTCCAACTTCATTGTGTTCATGTTTCCCTTGGAGCCCCAGCCCATTAAACCAGATTACTTGGTTGCAATCTCAGCTTTCCTTTAAAACACAGGTTGGATCCAGGTTGGATTCCTTTAAAATACAGGTTGATGGTAATGGGAGGCCTCTCTCCTTTTTTTAATATCAATAATACACATCTTCTGAAATCTTCCTAATGGTCACAACAAACTTCTATGAAATCCAGGAGGCAGAATCCCACCTGTTCTCAGAGCTGGAAATTATTTATGTTCAGACAAGGAGATTATGATCTTAAAAAACACAAGGGGAATTTTTTCCTAGGAGTAGGACCCAGCAATGTCTTTCCAAAGTGTGGCACATCTTGTCTTGCTCTTGCTTTCCAAAGTTAACGATACAATCTGCAGATTAATGTCTGCCCAGGGCTGCCCCTGCAGTCAGTGCTTCAAGCCATGGAAAATATTTACATTTGAGTGTGGAGTACAGCCCCAGTCAGAACTCTGATCCTGAGAAATGTGTTGTTTCTAAAAGGACTCCACAGCACAGATTTCACTGCCTTTTAGCAGCTGACTTTGTGAAACTCTCTATAAATAAATGGAGATGCTTTAAAGCTTTTTAAAGTTTTCTAGGGAATCTGCATCCTTAGAGATCTTTCCACATGTCTTAAAATAGCCTGAGTTCTTTTCCAAGGGTGTTGACTGCTCTAATTTTGCCTTTGGGGATTGTTTTATCCCCAAGATAACACAACACACAGACACTGTGATGGTTTCCTTGACTGGGCCCATCAAACTCAGTTCTTCATTTCCCACTGAACAGCAGCTGAAGCATAACAGATGCCATGGGATCATGTCACAGATTCAGCTTGGATTGGAAGGGAACTTAAAGATCTTTGAGCTCCAACCCCCTGCCATGAGACACCTTCCTCTGGCCCAGGTTCCTCCAAGTACATCCAACCTGGTCTTGGAAACCAACAGGTAATCTCTCTCATCAGTATTTCATTTCAACCACCCCCTAACATTTATATTTTATATGATTTTTTATATTTTATATCATTGCCTAAATCCTCCATTTCTTGAAACCCCCTAGACAGCCTGTGCATCCTCCTTGGGACACATCCTAACACTTTGTCTTTTCAGGAATGTTCCCTCAGTCTACACACAGCGTGGTTAATTTCATGGAGCAGTGATCCCTGACTCATTGAGCCTCTCATCCAAGAAACAAATTGCACTTGGGTTTCGTTTTATGGATACAAGTGCTAAGGAATAGAATTAAAGGCAGTTCTTCTTCCTGAAATTTTCGAGTTTCAAAAGGTGATGCACAAAAAGAACTTGCTGGAAACAACTGAAAGATTTCTGCTGTGATATTTGCAGCTCAGCCATTGTTTCCATTCTCAGTTGTTTGAAATTGTTTCCTTCTTTCTTTCTTTTTTTTTTTTTTTAATTTCACTGTAATATCCAGAAATCAGATAGCTAAAATACTGTTGGAATGATTTTCAGTGTTTAATTGGAAAAAAAATCTTTTTATTAATAATAACATTGATTTGTAACACCGTTTCTTGTAAATACCTCTATTTAATTTAATTTTCAATTCAAAAACCCAGAAACTTTGTGGGAAAAAAATGAAAGGGGGGGGAGGGAAAGATTTTGACAACTTTTAATGAAACCCAGTGATTTTTCAAGTCTTCTTTTGAAGGAAAACTTTTCTTTTCTTGAGGTAAACCCTCAACCAGCTGTACAGGCAAACTTAACAAAGCAGCAGAGCCTTTGTAAATCCATCATTTAAATGCAAGATCCACCGGGATGAAATGTGGCAACTGTTTCATAATGCACAGCATCACTATGCAATAATTTAGGATGAGAAGACAAGGAGAGTGACACATGGAATTGAAAATGCAGCCTGAGTGTAAGTAGGCAAAATATAATCATCTGAATGTGAATTTTGCCACAGCAACAGAGCAGGAATTCCTGCACTTACAACTATTGCCATGAAATTTTTAATGACAACTTGTCAAGGTGTCTTTTATGTCTTCTTCTTAGGAAATGACATCCCTCAACACAGAGACCCCAAGAATTGGCTCTCAACAACTTGGACGAATGAGCTCCTCGTGGTGAATCTTTATTATAATTTCTTCTGAATATTCAATGTATTTTTGGAGTTTCCTTTAACTGGATGTCATGAACACTGTTTAGACTTTGAGGCACCTGAGAAGGTCAAAATTGGACTACAATGAATTCCATTTGGATGTGTGAGGGTAGGGATGAAAAGTCATATTTTCATATTTATTTAGAATGTGTTTGTGTTTTTAAAAGTTTTTGTTATTCCCTCCCTCCATCATTCCTCTAATGCTTTGCTATGGAGTCCCATTAACTTTTTCTGATGTGTGTGGGCTTATTTTGGTGCTGGAGTAACAGTTAAAAGCTAAAAAAGGATTAATGACGTAGTGCATTTTTTTAATTCCTTCCCTTTTAATTCTTTGAAAAAAAAAAAAAAAAAAAAAAAAAAAAAAGGTCCTTTGTCCAGCAAGGAACATCCACAGAGGGGATGAAACAATATTTGAACTCATCACATCTGGACCAAAAATGAAGCACTTTGGGGGTCTTAATAAGTCAAAAATAAGCACCAATCCAAAGACAATTCATTAGATGAATAATCTGGTCTAGGAGAAGTGTGCCTTCCCCTTTCCCCTTCCTCTTTCCCTTTTCCCCTTTCCCTTTCCCTTTTCCCTTTCCCTTTTCCCCTTCCCCTTTCTCTTTTCCCCTTTCCCTTCCCCTTTCCCTTTTCCCCTTTCCCCCTTTCCCTTTCCCTTTCCTTTTCCCTTCCCCTTCCCATTTCTCCAGAGCATGAGCCCAGGGAAATAAGAGCTGAAGGTGGATAACAAAAGAAACATTCCCCTGGAGGAAGTCAAACTCAATCACAGAAGAAGAAGAAAGAGTGAGCACATTATGGACCTATTTTTGTACCATAATTCCTTTTGCTGTGTGATATTGCCCAGGGTTCTATGACTGAAGGGGTAAAGCTCTCTCCATCTTCATTAGCAGGGAGCTGGGAGACAGGGGAGTTGTTCATTAGACAGAGAGCTCAGACAGTCATATAAAAAATAACAGAGCTGGGGTGGGAAATCAGCAGTGGTCAGGGAAAAGAGTGGAGAAGGCAGAGTGAGGAGCGGAGCAGAAGGAAGCACTGTGGTAAAGGCAGAAGTCCAGTCTGGATTTCAAAGGAGAATCCTGAAAAAGTCATCACAGAGGGAGTGAAGCAGATCAGTGAGATGGTGTGATACTGTGGTCAGGCTAGTGGGATGAAAGAGGGGTAAAATATAAGCAAAAGTACTGGCAACCCTGGCTTAAGTGAGAAGATAAATACCACCCACAAAGAAACAGAGATATGGATTAGTGCTTCTGATTTCCCACCTTTTCCCCTCTGGTTTGTTTTGTTTCTCTTTTCATCTGCTTGACAGCTCACCCTGGAAAGGATCATGGCTTTGGTTGTCCCTCTGATGAGCTGAGCATCTTGTTCTTACTGAACAAAGATACAGTGGTGATAAGAAAGGAAACAAAGAGAAACCCTGACTTTCCTGAAATCCACAGGAATTTTTCAGTGATACCTGAAGATTTCCACCATGCATTTTGTGAGCTCTTCACTTGTAGTCTGTATCTCAGATACCTACACTCCCTTCAGAGTTAATAACCAGAAACGGGGGTTTCAGGGCTGTCATTCACCTCTTCAAGAGGGAAATGTATAGAAGAGGAAAAATCCGAAAAAAGCCTGTTTCTTGCATAAATTCTCAGCCTAGGAGGACCTGTCTCTTGTGTAGATGTCTATAATGCACCAAGATGAATCCTGCTGTCTGTGCCTGAACAAGTGCAGCGTGTGATAAAGCCATGAAATCAGACTTGTGAAGGGAAGGGATGTGTCAGGCTGGGGGTCATTCCTTTCTCACTTCTTCATCAGGCTTCACTGCTTCCTTCCCTCTCCGCTTCCCGAGGTAAGTCGCTCTCAGGAGTAAAAAATGAGAATCCTCCAATCTGTGACTCATTTGAGTGCATAATATTGCCTGCAATGAGGGGTGGTGGAGATGCCTGAGGCAAGTCTTTCCATCAGCTCTGCTGGGAATGGGAAAGGATGGAGGTGTTGGATGGAGGAACTGGCTCGACTCGAGCTGGTGGAGGGGAGGCAGACACTGAATTAGTCATCTCTCATGATGAGGAGTGGAAGCTGAGCAGGTAAGTTATGGAGGGGAAAAAAAACCCTCCATGCATCATCCTTCAGTCTTCCAGACTCTCATTTCCATTTCTTAATGAAAAATGAACAGGCAGGCAGCTAAAAGTTTCAAAAACTTTAAAAGGCCATTCAAAACCTGACAGGGGAAAAAAAAAATGTCTGCAGCTCTTCAGAAAGTGCTGGGATTTCTAAGCAGATGGTCTGCTTGCTTTCCTGAGGTATAAAAATTAAATTGATGCTTCTAAAGCGGCATCCAGGCCTTTAAAGATAATAACCAGACACGATGTCATTTGCACTGAAGTGCAGAAAACTCTGGTAATGAACTGTGGGAGCAGAGTGGGTCCAGTCCACCTCCTGTGAACCAAAAGATGTACAGTGCTCGACGTACAGATGGCACAGGCACACTCAGCTGCTCCTATATGTCTTTTGTTTAGTAAATACTATATTTAATGGCCTGCCATTAACTGCTGAACATACTAAGTTAATTTTGCATTTAAATAGTAAAACTTCAAGGAACTTCATAATTGCATATCTTTTTAGCAAATGACAAGCCATATGCTAGGAAATTTCAAGCCACTAATTAAACAAAACATGCCCAAGCATGTTTTTTAACAAATACTGTACATCGTTATTTAAATTCAGGGCAAATACTGTTCTGAGCACTACAAATAGCTAAAATGGTGTTTAATAAGATACACCATCTGCATTTCAAATTGATGCCACCCACATTTAAATCTCTTGAATAATCCCACTGAACAGTTACTGGGGAACAGAAATGCATTCATGGCTCGTTCCATGAATCTGATCCCACTGTTCTGGGCAATTCTCGTTGGGTTATTAAACTCACTGGGGTAAAACTGCCAAAGTGCTGCCTGCCAGCTCCCAGATCACACTCATCCAGAAGTGCACCAACCAAACCAAACTGTCCTCTCAGAGCCCTGGAAAGGGAGCAATTAGAAATAAATCAAAATAAATGTGGAGGGCTTTTTTCTCTCTTTCACCCCCTGCCCCCATTCTTTTTAGCTACTCAGAGCTACCAGCATATGGAATCCCACAGATTTTGTAATCTCCAGATATTTGCTGGGGCCATCCCTCCATCAGCTGACAGGCAGCACACTGGAAGAGAATGCACAGAATAAACCTCAAAAAAGGGAAAATTACAGCATTCGGGCATATTGACATTGTTCCACCTCTCTCCCCCCAGCCTCCCCAAGAGAACAAGCCTGAAATGCAACAGCTGTTTGGTTTAGCATGCAAACATCCACCATGGACTGGGTTTGCAGGTGTTCAGAGTCCAAAGCACGTTGTCTTGTCTGTGCCAAGACAGCTGGTGTGAAGTCACAGGCTAATTGTGACAATTCTCCTACCAAGGAGCTACAGGGCGTAGTTATGACAATTAACATGACAGAAATGGAGCCAGAGAAGGGAGGCACTTCAGCAAAGACATCTGCTGGGAAAATGAAATCAGTATGTCCCTTTTCTAATTTTTTTTTTTTTTTGTGCTTTTTTGTTTGACTTTTTTTTTAATTTGGTGGGGGGGGGATTTTCTTTTCTGGTCTGCGGCTGATGTTTCCCTGTGGACAATTGCACTCTCCCTGGGATTATTTATCAGTACACTGCAAAAACTGCTTGCAGCAAAAGCTGTGGGATTGTCTTAAAACCTCTGAGAGCCTGGAAATTCAGCCAAGTCTTCTGTTCTACCTGGTTGGGTCAGAAATATATTGAATGACACCCAGAAGATTAAGCCAGAGCTGGTTCTGACACTATAAATAGCAAAGCAAAGCAGCAGCTCAGGGCTTCTGCCTTTCAGCATTAACTGAATTTACTTTTTAGTGATTTAGAAGGGTGGCATAAAGATGAAATGTATCATTTATATCTGTGCTATGAAAGGCTCTAAAACTTGTGTGCAGAGCCCCATTAAACTGCCTCTCCTCCAGCCTCCATGGTGGCAAAGGGGCCGTATGTTTTCACAGGCATTTGGCCAGTTAGAGACACAGCCACCAGGTCAGTTCTTCCACTTTATGTCCTGTTCTCCACCTGATCCCTCAGAAAATGAGTCTTTGTAACACATTGTGCCCTTCCCCCTGACAAAGATAAACCAAATGGGCCTCCTCAAAAAAAAAAAAAAATAAAAAAAATTGGTGGGACTTGAAATTTTGCCCCACCAGCCCTGATGCTCTGAACCACAGGGAATTTTAGGATGTTTTAAGACTTTGGTTGAGCTGTTTAGATTTAGAGTAGATGTTAGGAAGGAATTGTTCCCTGTGGGGGTGGGGAGGCCCTGGCACAGGGTGCCCAGAGAAGCTGTGGCTGCCCCTGGATTCCTGCAAGTGTCCAAGGCCAGGCTGGACAGGGCTTGGAGCAACCTGGGAGAGTGGATGCTGTCCTTGCCCATGGCAGGGGTGGAATGGGATGAATTTTAAGGTCTCTTCCAACCCAAACCATTCTGTGATTCCATGAACTCTCTTTCCTGATGCTGCAGGGTGGTTCCTCTCTCCCAGCTCTGCGCCAAGACTCATATGTTGTGTTTGGTTCTTCTGCACTTTCTGGTTTTCCTTTTGGATTTCCAGAGGACAGAGGTGTTAAAACTACTACTGACCTTAGGGATTTGTGTCAGTTGCTACTAATAAACACATTGAGACTTTCTAAATCCGTTCCTGTCACATTTATTTGTCTCATTTCAGCTTTCAAACACTGCTACTTGTGGTGTCTCCCAAATCCCTTATGTGTGCTTTTAATGCACTTTTCTGCAAGCCACTCTGAATTTCTGGACCAAATCACAAGAGCTCAAGAGACTCCTTTAGAGTCCACAGAACCTATTTGGGATGTAGATTTTAAACATCTCAAACCAGTTTTAAGGCAAAAAATAGAAGAATAAACTGAACTTCATGAAAACCACAATGCTGAACCCCTGGCAATGCTCTCAGAAATGATCCCTCACCACACTTCACTCTGCAAGGGGATTTAGAAACGCTCAGCTCTACTCTGCTCTTAATAGATTCTGGTGGAGTTTTCTCCACTGATTTAATCAAAGTAGAGTTGGGCCAGCATTGAGTACTTCTGAAAATCTCATCCCTTTTCTATAAATTCATCCATTTTTAATTAAGAATAAAGAGGGCTATAGTTGGTATTATGGATTAATGGTCTGAAAATTTTCAGTTAAATTTACATAAGCCAGAGAAATTATAATAAAAGCAATAAATTTAACAGTACTGGTACACTTTGTTTTCTTTCATTATCCCCTTTTTTTGCCTTTTCTAACATTAGTCTCCTTGAAAAGCAGACAAATAGGTATTCTTAATTCCCTTTTTAAAAAAGAACTGCTGAGTTCAGCATGGAGTCCATTTTGACTGCTAAGTTAAGAATCTGGGGTTAATTCTAACAAGATTTTGAATGGAAAAAAAGCCTTTAATCTTTACAGTAGTGTGAGCCAATGCTCACAGCTAAGAAAGAAAAAGAATTAATCATCTGCAATAAATAGAAGTAGTATGAAAAGCAGAGGGGGAGAAGGCTAGGACACAAAAATATTTAACTTTATCAGCCCATACAGCAATATTTCCTTTCATCATCTATTTGGACACCTCAGTCATAGAATCAAAGAATGGTTTGAGTTGGAAGGGACCTTAAAAATCCCCTAGTTCCAACCCCATGCCATGGGCAGGGACACCTTCCACTATCACAGGTTGTGCAAACACCATCCAAACTGGCCCATCCAATCATCATTTCCTAATTTTTTTCTGAAACCTTTTTGATTCAGGCTAGTTGGTTTTTTTTTTTTGGTGAGCTGCCTTCTGAAACCCAGGCTGCTGTTTGAAACTGCTCTTCCAAGGACCACGAAGATGATCAGAGGGGTGGAGCATGTCTCCTATAAGGAAAGGCTGTGAGAACTGGGACTGTTCAACCTGGAGAAGAGAAGACTCCAGGGAGAGCTTCCAACACCTTCAGTGCCTAAAGGGTACAGGAGACCAAGAGAGGGACATTTGGAAAGGGCATGGGGTTATATGACAAGGGGAACACTTTTAAACTGAAAGAGGAAGATTTAGATGGGATATTGGGAAGAAATTCCTCCCTGTGAGGGTGGTGAGGCCCTGGAACAGGGTGCCCAGAGAAGCTGTGGCTGCCCCTGGATCCCTGCAAGTGTCCAAGGCCAGGTTGGACAGGGCTTGGAGCAAACTGAGACAGTGGAATGTGTTCATTTCCTTAGCAGGTGCACTGAAGGAGACCAAGTAGACCAAGCAGACCAGAATACATAATATCAGGCAAAACCCCCAAATCTTTGTTGTTCCCTGCACCAAACACTGCCCTTGGGAATCAAACATTATTTGCCACACTGTCCCTGACAGCAGCCACCCCCCTGTTTGGACAGAGGCCAATCTACACCAGGACATCAAAGACAGAACCTTGGAAAACTGCAAAACAGGTCTTGAAACTTATCTGTAGTGGAAACATATCCACCACTTCTGGATGAAACCTGCAGAGTCCCAAGTGCTTGGAAAGGCCTGGTTCAAGCTGGATTTTCTTCCATGGTATTTGCCAGCACATGCTCACATTTAGCTACTTGTCCATGACATGATGTATTGTCCTGTAATTACTTTTTTATGCCACGTTCCAGCCGCCTTCTGAATGTCACACATTTTAATTAGCTACAAGCCCATTAAAATGATGCCTTTCCACTCCATGTGCCCTGGGAAGGCTGGGCTGCTTTAAAGGAGTGATTGAAGCTTGCAAACACGAGCCAGTGATATGACAAAATTAACTGGACTCATTGTTTGTAAAAAGCAAAACTAACAATCCGTGAATAATTCTTCTTTCCCATTAAATGGTATGCTGGGATATCCTCCTGACAAGCCTCTCTCAGGAATTGTATGTGTAAGTATTTTATGGTGTCACTCTTCCTAGGTAGTGTGACATTTTTTTAATAAGTCATCAAGTCACACCTCATGGTTTTCCTATTTAAAGATGAAATGAACCCCTGACACATCCAATAAATCATATCTACCCATGCATACATCCATGGACTCACTGAACTTCAGGGTTTAATATGATTTCTGTTTGGAGTTACAAAAACATGAATGCCAGATTTCTCCATGCTTTCCCAGAGCTGGATTTTTTTTACACTGACCTTGGAATAGGGGAGAGATGGGATAAAGGAAGAAAATAAAAAGAAACAGAGGGAAGGAAGGAAGGAAGGAAGGAAGGAAGGAAGGAAGGAAGGAAGGAAGGAAGGAAGGAAGGAAGGAAGGAAGGAAGGAAGGA
>JANPWX010000392.1:442616-536214 GCA_024734555.1 Trochalopteron elliotii
GAACAAATAGGACATAACTGAAATTCTCTGGAGATGAGGATGTTGTAGAGAAGAAATAGGTCAGATTTGTTCAGCTACTCTCTGTGTTTAGAATCACAGAATGGTTTGGGTTGGAAGGAACCTTGAAAATTATTCCACCACAGGGACACCTCCCACTATCCCAAGGTTAGTCCAAGCCCGATCCAACCTGGTCTTGGACAGTTCCAGGGATCCAGGGGCAGCCACAGCTTCTCTGGGCACCCTGTGCCAGGCCCTCACCACCCTCACAGGGAACGATTTCTTCCCAATATCTAATCCACATATATTTTCCTTCATAAACTCTCATTGAGTAGGATAATGGATTTTTTCTTAAGCAAACAAAAGAACTCCACCCCTATAGATTTTCTCATATCATAAAAAGTAAGATTCAAGATCAAAGTATTTCAGTTTGGATATTTGTTTGGAGTTTTTTAAGTAGACATTGTGAATTCCCTACAGGAAGGAAATACTTTTCATTAAAAAAATTAAGTTTGGTTGACAATGCAATTTTCCAGCAGATGAATTTCTCTGGAAGTCCCTAATGTGATCTCAGGGGTAAAACTGCTGCCACTACTGTGACTCACAAAAGAAAATAATGGAGGGGGTGCAGCAGAGGGAAAAGAGACCAGAATTCCAGGTGGGTGTTGAGGATTTGTCTGTGCCACAGATCCCAGAGGATATTGCTAACAGCAAAAAGCCCTGTTCATGTCACAAAGGATGGCAAACAGACCTTTAACCTGAGAGATCAACACTGTTGGGGTTTTGTACTGGTGTGGAACTGAACTGAGAAGAGAGAACCATCTAACAATTTTCCTTTTCCCTTTTTATTAATAAATTTCTCTTTAGTTACAGTTATCACTGGACCCTACTGTTGCCTTTTGCCCCCTCCCTTTCAGACTGATCATCAGCACTGGATGTATGATCTTATCTAACTACTTAGCTCCACCAAAGTGCATTGTTAGTATTGTAAATGTTAAGGGAAAATTGATTTCCCCCTTTAAAAAACTGTATTTCTGTGTCGTGGTGATTAGGTGGGAATATTCTAATACCTTTCCCAGATAAAGGGAGCCTCCTGGGGGTGCTTCAAGGGAAGTATTGTACTTTAATTATTATTAGAGGAGTTCCTCCTCCTCAGTATGGAAGTGAGCAGTCTGCAGTGAGGCAGCCCATTCACTAAAGGGTTGCTTCAAAATAAAATAAAATTACTTTTGAAATAAATAATTATTTAAAATAAAATTACTTTTAAAATAACTTGGATTTTGTTTCCTCCCTGGAAGAAACTTGAGGACTAGATAAGAAATGGAAAGGTGAGAGGCTGATTTACCAACAGAAAGCATCACATAGCTTTTCCCCAAAACTATCCAGGATTTTAGACCACTCACTGAGTAGCTGCAGCATAAATAGAAAACAAAGGGGAGAGGAGCAAAATAATCACAGCAGGTCATGTTAACAATTGCCCAGGGCTTGTGATGTCAGCCTGTGGGTATAAACTTAAATCCAATTCCATCTTCTGCTTGAGGAGATTTCAGCCCCCGCTTTCCTGGAGGAGCACCTTGTGTGGCTGCAGTGTGGCACATTCCAAGGGAGAGGGAGCATTGCAGGCCTCCTGTCGATGCACTTCCATCTGGCACTGCTAATTACACTTTCACCTGACATGAGGCTTGATTATTAATTGTCCTGGTTGCTAAAACTCATTCTTCTTCCCCGCCTTGGCGAAATGAAGCAGAGATTTAGTGAGCCCAGCTCAGACTTGTTTCTGCCTCCATGTCAGTATTCCCTGGAGTTTTTGCTTTACATGGATGAGCTGCTTGTTTCAGAGATTGCAGCCTCAGGTGAGGTCTGCAGTGGTGTTTTGTCCCTCAAATCCTCTTGGCAGAGGGGTCACATTCTGTGTTCAATATTCCCTGAAACCAAGCATATGGTGGGGCAATCACAGACAGGAGGTAGGACTCCTGTCTCCAAATAGCTACACCCAGAATGGACAAGCAAACTGGAAAAGCAATAGCAGAAATAATTATGCCCCTTATAGCCAACAACAAAAGGATTAAAGGATGTGGAGATGTGGTTTTTTTTTACAAAACAAAGGAAAATCTGTGCCTCTTCTACCCAGGGTCAGTGTTTTGGCAGCTGGGGCAACAAAACATCTTTGTTTCTCCAGTTAGGGAGTATGGCTCTTTATTTCTTATTTATTTTTCTCCTTGGTGCTCTGAATTAGATATATTTAATTTTTTTATTCACCAACAGGTTGTTTGGTTTTTTGGTGTTTTTTTTTTCACTTGGCATGAGGTGAACATGTTCCTGTGGTCTCATTTATTTCAGTTTTCACCAAACTGATGCTTTCCTCTCCCACATCACTGCCATTCCTCTTTCCACTCTGGTAGCTGAATCTCAGGTCCTTTGCATTCATTCCAATGTACTCAGAAACAAGTCAGTCTCAAACTGGAAGTTACCTCTTGTGAAAGTTCGGCCACAATTTACAGAAAAACAATAATCCTTGCCTTGGATGCAGTATCAGAGCAGCATGGAAACCTCACCTGGGATACTGCACACCCAACAGAGAGCAAGAATCAGTCTCCACAGGACATCCAGGTTGTGATTTCACCTGGCTTGTGTCTGGTGAGATAAGGGATACATCAGATCTTCCAGGAGAGGCTTGTTTTGGGTTAGTTCCACAGTTATTTCTGGCTTGCCCACTGAGTGAACAGGATGGCACTAAATAGCTGATATTCCACAAATATGTCCCAGAGGAGATGTGGCTGCCAGTGCCTGTCACACACAGACAGTCAGTCTCACACAGTTAGTGAATATACAAAGAGCCCAGACTTCAGCTGACTGAAGTGCTACAAAACATCACGTAAAGAACCCCAGCCCCTCATTAAATATCCTGCTTTAGGAGGCACACAATGCAGAGGATTTTGTGCAGCATGTGGATTGTCAGTGTTTCCTGTTCCATAGGGCTTTCTCCCATTCTCAGAGACACTGGTGTCACCTGCTCATGACCAGTCTTTGAGCATAGCCCAGGCTAAGCTGGACCCCCTTAGGGAGCTCTAAAAGCTTCCTTCTTGGCAGTAGTGTCACTGCTCTTTGAGGTCCCATGGTGGTGTGTCTTGGGTTATGTAACCAAAAAAGATGTTTATTCTATTCTGTCTGTTGAAACCGGCTGGGGAGGTGTTTTCTTTATCTCTTGTAACCCCAGGGGGAAAGGGGCAGGTGCCTTCTGTTAATGGGCAGCTGTTAAAACCAGCTGGGGCAGTGTTCTTTATCTCTTCCACCACCCACCCTCCCTCCAGGGGATATCTGCTGTTCATGGGCCATCCAGGCTCACTGCAGGGCTGATACAATTACATCATCCCATGGGGAGAGGCCCCACCCAGGGGGAGGAGCCAACCATTCCTACCTGGATAAAACCTGAGAGCCAGGAGCAACAGGCATCTGGTTTTTCACTGGATTTCTGAAGGAAGATCAGACCCATGTCACCATTATTGGACCCTTTTTTCTACAGGACCATCTCTACTCCAACAAAACCACATCTGCCACTCCAGGAGGATTTATTTGGACTGCTCCCAACACCCTGATCAACAGGATGTCAGGTTGTATTTCTGACTCTGTCAAGGTTCCTAGGATTTTTGTTTGGTTTGTTTGCTTGTTTTTTTGTACTACTACATTTGTATTAATATTCCTAGTAAAGAACTATTATTCCTGTTCCCAAATCTTTGCCTGACAGCCTTTAATTGCAAAATTATAATAATTTGGAAGGGGAGGGGGTTTACATTCTCCATTCCAAGGGAAACTCCAGCTTTTCCTGGCAGACACCTGTCTTCCCAAACCAAGCCATGGTGGCAGAGGACAACTATGAAGTTGGGAGCTGTGTGCACATTGTGCCACTGAAGTCAAGGCATGCCTGAGCCCTACCCCTGCAGACTCCAGAGTTGGAGGCAGATGTCGTGGCTTTGTGTCCCTGAAGACTGCACCCTTCTGTGCAGCCTCGGGGAGTTTGGTCAGAATCCCTCTCACCAGCTTGGGGATGTCTTTTCCTATTTACCAAGACAAGTGTGAACTCTTGACTGGGTAAAATTCAACTCAAGCGAAGAAATTTTCCTTCTGTCAAAAGCAGGAGAAATTTTGCTCTTCATTTAAATGCAACTTCAGATTAAAGTCCAGCTTTAATTTGGAGGGGAATGAAGAAGTGGATGTCCTTGCTTCAAGGACATTTCATTGAAGTACAGATGAACTTTTAGCTGTGGGGAAAGGAGAATTTTGGTGGCCAGGGGAACTTCCTTCTGCCCTCTTGCATCAACATGATAGAGCCTTTTCAGCTGACTGATTATGGCAAAGGATAGCTGGTTTTTTAAGGATGTGTCATGTACTATGTGCCTTTGGAAAGTGACTGGGACAGATGGAAATCTGCAGAGGGACAGCGAGTGTTCCTTTGGGACTAAGAATCATAAAAACATAGAAATATTTTGAGTTGGAAAGGACCCATCAGGATCATCGAGTCCAACTCCTGGCCCTACAGGACACCCCAAGAATCTCACCCTGTGCCAGAAAGCAGCTTGAACTGTGACTGACTTGATGCTGCAACCACTGCCCTGGGAAGCCTGTTCCAGGCTTAATTGGTCTCCTCAAGGAGGTTTAATTGATCACTTCAAAGAGGTTTCAAGACTGAAGGATAGGGAAAGCATAGGAAGACACAGGCAGAGAGCTTAGCAACGACCTGGAATATCACAGGTCAAGAGTGGGAGACTGCTGGAGAGAGCAAAGCGGCCGTTTAGATTTTTTTGAAACACAGAAAACCACTGAGCTGATTGAAATCAAAAGGAGAAACAAGGACAAAGTGTCTTCTCTTTCTTCCTCTGCTTTATCAAATTGCTTTGAGTCGTCCTAATTAGAAATGTAATTGTTCTAATCTGTGCAAAACCCAGATTTTTGATTTTAAAGGGCACAGTGGTCTTCAAGGGAATATTACTGAATTATCCAGGCACATCCTTGGGAAAGTTGTGTTTGATTTGTGGTCCCATCACAGTAATGAACAAAACCCCACAGCAGCACTTTCCAAACTGAATCAGTTCTGTGGCCACCAGTAGGATTCAACCTCATTAATCCTGGCTCCAGGCAAGACATCTTTTCTCTAAGCCTCTCTTACAGGGGATCTCACAAGCTGGATTTTGAAGAACACCAGATGCACAGTGACAGGTAGTCACCCCTTCAGTGAACTGCAGGGCAGGGTGAATGGTTGTTCCTGTCAGCTGCAGTCTGGGACACAAAAATGTTCCCCCAAAGATTCACCTTTCCCTGGGAACACAAGGAATCACCTCATTCATGGTCAAAATACTGCCACAATGGGTGACAATAACATTGGCTCTGGGGCCTCAGAGGTGAATAAGGATTGGAGTCTCTCTCAGTGGAGAAAGGCTGAGGGAGTTGGGACTGGTTTGGTTTGATTTGATGTGATTTATTTTTGTGAGGAATCTTTTCAAGGTGTATAAAGTACACTGAGTAAAGGAGATGGACCAGGTGGTGTCCGGTAAGAGGACAAAAGATGATGGTTGCAAATGGAAATACAAGAAACAATTTAAATACAAAGTAAAAAAACCCCATTTTTCCTGTCAGGGTAATTGAACTGTGGAGTTTTCATCCTTAGAGATTTTCAAATCCAGCTTTTCTGGATGCTTGCCTGGAGACCTTGCTGTAGCTGGTGTTCCTGTGGTCATGTGTTTTGGAGCAGACAATCCCCAGAGGTCCCTTCTCAGCTCAGCCATTCTGTGCCTCTGTGACACAGTGCTCAGCCCCTCCATTTACCACCCCCAAAGAAATCAGCTGCAATGAATGAATGCATTCTGCTAATTACTCTAAATCCCACCATCCCCCTCCCCCACAAAAAAAACCCCTCAAAACAAAGATGGGGCTGTGACCTTCTATGTAATTAAAATTACTTCCTTAATGGAAGCACTTATGATACTAAACCAGGAAACCTTGACCTCTCTTTCCACTGATAAGGATATTATGGATCCCAAGACCAATCTTTTCTGTCTGATGTTCCACCCTCCCCCATCCCTTCTGCTTATGGAAGAAGATGAATCTTTCCATCTGTGAATTACCCAATATGCATTATTCATGGAGCACTTTTATCAGCCCTATTAGCTGCACATGAATCCAGGTAAATGTCAAGTCATCTTTGTTAATTCTTCATTCAGGCTCTTGGAAGTGATACTGCCCTGAGTGGAACTGCATTTGACCTCCCAGAGCATTCACTTTGCCAGAGCCAAATTTTGATGAGAAGGTCTAAGTGGTTCTCTGTGGCACAGTCTGGACTCTTACCTTTCTGAATAATTGGTAGCAGGAGGTGGCCTTGCTGTTTGCATGTTTCCTTCTGGATTCATATTTAAAATGGAGGGGAAAAAAATGACCTTTTAGCTCATCTCATGTCCATTTGTGTAATGCCTTGCCTGGTGCAGGTGCCCTGCTCTCTGATGAGCTTTAAGAGTTGAGAGTTTTGTGTTTCTCCTCTGCTCTAGGAGAGGGCTCACTGTCTTACATCCTGAAGATTTTTTCCCAGGAAGCACATATCCAGGGAAGTTACCTTTTCACTCTAACCCTCAGATAAATTCCATGACTTTAACATGCTCAGTGTAGTGGGTTTAAAATATGCCACTTGCTGTTACCTGCCACTACATCTTTACTTCTACAAAGACCTGAGTTCTTTGGAAAGGGACTTCAACCAAAAAAAAGAGAGAATTCAGGGACATTAATGGGAATTTTCTCATATCTGTGCTAGCCTTCAAGCCCATAATGTCACAATTCCAATTATTTTATATTTCACAGCACGTTTAGTCACAAATGCTTTCCCTCCATCCCCATGGGTATTGAATTTCTGCCTGGATGCTGACTCAGTTTCCAGAGGGGGGCTGGAACATCCTGGTGGTGAGGACACTGGCTGCATATATGGGGCACTGGAGACTGGGTGGCATCAGATCTGGACCATGGGATGGAGAATATGTGAGTGCTCCTTTCAGCACATGGCTGGGCTGTAGAATTAACTTTCATGATCATAACTAATGATCTAGGAACCTGTTTTCCATCCTCTGGTCTGTCTGGTCCCTTGCAATGGGGTCTGATATGGAAATATCCATATCTATGCCATGTAAGCTTAAAGTAGCCAATTTTGAGAATTCCACACCAGCTTTCACCCTGCCCAGTCACAAGCTGTGTCTCTGTATTGGTTTGTGGTGTCTGTGGAGACACCAAAACTCACCTCATGGTCCCTCTCACAGAGTTTCTGTGCTCTTGGTGTGTTCACACCTTCCTGCTCCACACCTGGCCATTAACACCTTGCCCAAGGCCATGGGGAGTGTGTGGTGGGGCAGAAACACAAATCCTGGGCAGTGCCCAGATCCTTAATCCAACTTTCCCATGTGTGCTACAGCTGTTTTGCAGGCTTGCACTATGATGAATATAAAAGAATTAAAAGTGCCAGGAAATTTGCCTTCTAGTTCCAGGCTTTTCTGGTTTTTCTCTGTGCATCTCCCTGGTTGATCCCACATGTAAAGCACAGAGCAAATGGAGGCTGATGCCAGCTGGAGCATTGCTGCAGCACAGACATGAAATGATGCTTCCCCTTGGTATCCTTCTCTTTCCTAATCCTTTCCTAATCTGCTGGCAAGGAAGGCAGGCCCATGTCAGAGCTCCAGCTGCCCATCTGGGATGGTTGCAGAGACAGAGGTTTGCACATACGTTACTCTGCTTCTGCCAGCCCCACAACAATCACAAAATTTACCTTTTGAAATAAGAGTGGTGGAAGCACAACCCTGGGAGAGTATGGCAGTGCAAAAAGCTTGCAGATATACAGTGGACAGCAAAAGTGTCTGCAGTGGGTTTGAACCCTTCCTAGCAAAGAGGCTATGAAGCAGGCAAACAATCCAAGTATGATAAATGAAATCTACTCATTTCACACTCTTTTCAGCTGGCATTTAAAACTCACTATCTCAGCTTCCTGGCTGCAGGAATCTGGATTAGCTTCTCTGTAGAGTAGCATGTCTTTCTCAGGATGAAACAAAGCCTTGTTTAAAAAATCCACATCCTTTGCACAGCAGAAAGCCTCTCCCACATGTTTAAACAAGCATTTAAAAAGTTGTTATGAAGTATCCAGCCTGAGTGAGCACAGGAGGGAATGGACCAACTCTAATTTACATCAGTGCAGAGAGATAAACTAAACCCTTGGGGCAGAGTGTCTGGAAAGTGGCCTGAAAAAAAAAGGACATGGGGATGCACATGGGGGTTTGACAGTGGCTCAAGATGTGCCAGCTGTGCCCAGGTGGCCAATGGCACCTGGCCTGTGTCAGCAGTGGTGTAGCCCCAGGGCCAGGATAGTGCCCGTCCCCTGTCCTGGGCACTGCTGAGGTCACATTGTGACTGCTTTGTCCAGTTTTGGGCCCCTCAGGACAAGAAAGAAATTGAGGGACTGTGCCTGAAGTTCTTCTTCTTCATTAAGGCCTAATTGGCCTCCTAAGCCAGGGATTGTGGGTTTGAGTCCCATCTGGGCTGCCAGAAACTGATGCCTTGGGAAGGCTGACCTGGAACAGAGACTGGACAGAGCTAGAGAATAAAGTAGATATTTATTAAAAAGCTTTAAAGAACACACTTTGGGCAGCACAAGAGCCTGGCCAGGGCTACACCCAAGGTGGACCCAAAAAGGTCACAAAATGGATGACTCTTCACGAGGTTTCACAGTTTTATAAGTTTTGGTTCATTTGCATCTTGGGATTAATTGTCCAATTACAGCTTCAGGTTATGAAGTCTTATCCCCAGAATGAAGCAACTGAATGTGGCTGGTAGGATACACAGACCACAACCCCAAAGATACACACATGCACTTTTTCAGCTCTGTCAGGATCTAGATAAACCTATCTGGTGACAGCAGCAGCTGACCCAATGACATGTGCAAAACTCAAACCCACCAAATATGAGATTACATTTTACATTCAGGAAGCATCTTTCCCTGAGGATAACATTTTGAAATATTAAACTTGATATTAAACTTGATATTAAACTAGCCCAATGCATGTGTGATGTGTAAGGGGGAAGTAACTTTATTTTTCACAAGACACCTAAAAGCAAGGACAGAGTGTTCCATGACAGTGGATTATGCTTCCTGTACCTATCTACTGTAAATGTTAAAAACTATCAAATGTGGTTATATTTTGTGTGTCAGCACATATGTGGGGTGACAGAATGTGAACAAACCCAAGTGGAAACTTGCAGAGAAATAGTGAATAAATTGGGAAAAGACTTGAATGTCTCCCACCTCTGACCTTACACCCCATGATATTCTGGGCAGATTGCTCAGTCTCTCCCTGCCTGTTTTCCACCCCTGAACAGGAATATAAGTATTTTCTTTGCCTGTCTTACCTATTCATGCTACAGTCCCCCAGGAAAGGAAGTGGTTATTATTTTGAGTTTGCAGAGCACACAATATGGAAAAACCCCAGGCCCCAAATGCTGCACTGGTGTGAGGAATAATGAGACTCAGCCAGTTCTTTGCTTCTCACTGCACACAGCACTGGCCACAACACAGGAAATAATGTCTGTTTGCTACCTCTGACAGGTGGAAAACTCTCTCTTCTTTCCCAAAACACTTCCATCCATCAGTTATCAGGATGGAAAGCTTTTCTGATGGAAGGCTTGTCTACCTGGCAGAAAGGCATGATTATATCCAATCCTGGAGCCAAACCATCAATACCTGATGGATGAGTCTGTATCTCTGGGGTGTGGGGAGCTTCAGGAGCTCACACACAGGTCAGCCCAAGGAGCAGCCAGGGGATTATCCCAGGACAGCAAATCGAGGGGAAGGAAATGCTTCACCAGGCTGGTGTTTTGCAGAGATAACGAACACTCGCTGCCTCCAGATTGGGAGGGTTGCAACCTGCTCCACAGAGAGGAAAAAGACCATCTTTTAGCCTGTCAGCAGCATGGAGACAGATGGTCTTTTATGCACTAATCTTTTCCTACACCCCGAGAAAATCAAGGGATTTTGTCAGTGAGAAACTACATGGCCAAACTCGCTTAGAAGGACGTATTTCAAAACGATTTGGGTCATTATGCATTAGGCAAGATTCCCACTTCTCTGGGTAACTAAACATCCCTTAAAAAAAGAGCTGTGTCAGACACAATCCTCTTTGATGCACTCTGTCCTGCCTTGGCACCTCACAAGGGTGAGAGAGCCTGATCCTCCTCTCTCCCTCCCTCATCAGTGACCATCAGGGCAAGGTTAAAATTGGGAAGACAATCCAAGACATTGGAATCAGGCTCAGAGGTCCCTGATGGGATTGTTGTTTAGGAGCAAATACTACTCAGGGGATGCATATTATACAAAAACTTGGCCAGCAGCCTCTAAGTTTCCCTTTTTTCTTCTGTCTCCTCCTCCCTGCTGGGCTCTAAGAGACATTGGAAATCAAGTCTCCAGAGGTGAAAAGCTAAAGCACAAGAGTGTGTTGGCCAACTTGTCTTATTTTCTTCTCCCAGGTGCTCCCTCTTGTAACAGTTTCATTTATTCCACTTGAATCCCATAGTTGTTAATCCCACTCATAAAGGGAAAGAAAATTGAGCAAATATAATGTCACCTGAAATGGTGGTGTCAGTCACCACATGAAGTGGTGACTGACATTATCCAGTGAATTCACTGTACTTCACAGCCACCTTTTCTGAAATTTGATGATAGAATCATAGAATTATTAGGGTTGGGAGAGACCTTAAACCTGATTCAGTTCCAGCAGGGACACTTTCCTCTAGACCAGGCTGCTCTCAGCCCCATCCAGCCCAACTTTGCACAGCTTCTCTGGACAGTGTCAGGTGTCATACACTGATCAGGAATATTAACATGTATTCTCAGTTGTGTATTTATCACTGGCTCTAAAAGTTGCATGGCCTTGATTCACATCTGGATGACCATGGCCAGCCAAACAGTCCATTTCTACCATCCACTGCCACGGGTCACTTTAATCATTCTTTTTGATCTGTGTATTTTTCACAGCTTCACAGAATTTAAAGCCAAAGGGTTTTCTGGAATCGCCTAATTTAAGTTTTCCAAATTTCACCTGGTTTGTCCTGGGCAAATTCAGTAACCTCTGTTGAATGAAATGGATGTGGTGCCTGGGAGTGTAATGAAATGAAGGTGCAGGCAGTCGTTCTGTGAGCAGAGGAGGTAAAAACCCAGCTTTGTTAGAGGTTTGTGCCTTCACAGCATCAATTGCAGCTCTCCCTCTGGGACTCTCACTCTCTTGCTGGGTGAGAAACCAGGTGTGTTATCCCTGTTTTAGAGACGCCTGTCAGCCACTGGGCCAGTGCCTGTGAGGCCAGCCAGATGCCACCAGATAAATTGTCTAATGTCAGTTCTTCCTGCCTTTTCAATTCAGAGAGTACTAATTCCCTTCACCACCCTGTGGATATTGAATTCTCTCCGGATCTCCCACCTCCTCCCCTTCAAATCTCTTCTGGGATTGACTGAGTTGCAAAAGTCAGGAGAGGATGGAGGGAGGAGCAGGAGCAGAGGTGGGTTTGTGGACATAAGATCACATAGCTGTGTCTTCTCAGGAAACTAATAATGAATGCAAACATGACTGAAGAAGGAGTGAGTCCAGTTAATGGGAGAATGTTTGTCTTTATTCATTAAGCTCTAGGGCTTTTTTGTGTGGAAAATCACACAAAGGAATAAAGTCTATCTTTATTGTATTCATCTGTATTGTCAAGCAAAAAGGCTTTGGGACTGACCCTCAGCCAGGGTCAGTACCTGGCACTACCATAAATATGGCACCAGCATATTTATGTCTCAATACAACAAATGAAGAGGGAATCCTTGCTGAACTACAGATCAAAAAGCCCACAGGTGGATATTTAAAATCTCTTTTTTTTCTTTCTATGTAAGTATTTGGGAATTCTGATTGTCCTAGTTTTAAGACAAATGTGTGTAATTTTGTGTATTTTTGAGAGCTCTACACTGGCAGCAGCCACCCCACAGTCGCAGTGCTTCTTACAAGCCCTCCATTAAGAGTTCAATATTTGCTGTTAATTCATTCCTGTTTTGCCTTCCCCTGTGAAACAACAGCTTTTTTCCCCACATTCTGTTTTCACAAGCCCTGCAGTAGCATTGTCAGAAGCACCTGCACTTCACTGAAATGGAGGAAAGAACTGTAATTATCAAATAATTTATAGAAAGTAATCAGATAGAGACAAAGCCATTTTACTGGCAGACCAAAGTCAAAATCATGGCGAGCTTTGCAGAACAGGTAGGGAGGAAGTTGGAAGGAGACACAAAAGTGAGTCCTCATGCAAGGGTTGAAAACCAGCTCCAACATCTCTACAAAGTGTTTTTTCTGGAAAGGGAAATTTTGGTGTTGTCTGACAGTATTGGCCAATACCTACGTGGGAAATGGGGCATGAGTTGGAGGCAGTCTCTCATCTGAAACAGAGGCACTGAATTTGGGATTGTCAGGAACTGCTCTGTGATCCAATACACTCAATAAGGCAGCACCATTAAGGTCACAGAATATTAGAAACTCCAGAATTGGAAGGGAACCACAAGAATCATTGATCCAGCTCCTGGGCCTACACAAGACAATCCCAACAATTCCACCCTGTGCATCCCTGGGAGCATTGTCCAAACTCCCCTGGATCTCTGGCAGATTTGGGGCTGTGCCCGTTCCCTGGGGAGCCTGGGCAGTGCCCAGCACCCTCTGGAGGAAGAACCTTTCCTTGATATCCAACATAAACTTCCCCTGACCCAGCTCCAGCTCTTCCCTGGGCTCCTCTCACTGGCCACCAGAGAGAAGCTGTTGGTGTGAGAGAAAGAAAACAGACATTTTATCAGCTGTGTTTGTGATACCTCTTTTTTTTTTTAGAATGCTTCAAGAAGAGTTCAACTCTAACCAGCACTCACTCTAGCAGAGGACACATGTTTTACAACATCCCTTTCTCTGAGGAACAATGACTTGCAGAGGTAAAGAGCTTTTCCTCTGCATTAAGTTGCTGCACTGATGTAACTCTGCTCCCTGCATCTGTGCTGCATAGAGCATAAACTCACATTATAGAGTTGTGCTGCAGCAGTGAGAAAGTGATTCCATCCCGGTGTCCTGGCACCCCCAAGAAATGAGGCTTCTACTGCAACAGCCATACAGGAGAAAACAGCATTTTTCTTGAAAAGCCAAAATTTTGGTGACCAGCACTTTTAGTCTCTGAAGGACCAAAGGCAGCTCAAACTCAGACATGAAAAGATGAACTGCAGCTGTAGCAGTCCAAGCAATGACAACCTCAAAATTATTTCAATAAAAAGGCAGGAAATTCTTTCAGGATATGAGGGTCTGTAAGCACAGCAGCACATCGCTGCACAGATCAATTCACAGGCACTTACCAAGAAGATATTTTTTGTTAATATTTATTTAAAGCAAGCCAACTATGCAATATGTGATTTATATAATATGCCACCTGTCCAAATTATTTCATTTTTAAAGGAGTGAGAATGCATACCTGAGTTCTCAGCTGAGACCTGGTTTAAAGAAAAAAAAAAGACACATAAAACCTTAATTCCTACTTTCAGTTCAGAAATGAAGCAGGATTTTTCAATCAGACTTGCTGCAAAATCAGAATAGCAGCAAATGCCCCATTGTGTGGTGTGCATTGACAGGAAAATCCCAGAGATAAAATCCTGCTTTGTGGCTTATTCACAGAAGGGAGAAACCGTGGAATCACATGATTTTTAATTGTAAAGTGCTGGAGAATGTGAATAATAAGTGTTAGATTACAATGCACCTGAAAAGGTGTTGGTATAAATGAAAATTTCCCCTGACTAGCAGGGAAGGGAATCAGCACAGAATAAGGCCCACAATCTGCACTAACTCTCTGACTGTCACCTCAACTATTCATTTAATAATTTTTTTTCCACCTTAACAGCGCCGAGGTTTCTCTTTTACCTTCAAATTGCTCTAGAAACTTTAATCATTGCAGGGATTACAATAACCATTTCAAATTAATGCTGTAATTCAGACCGTACAGGTCTGCAGAGAACATTATCACTCCTCCTGAAATGAAGACTGCATAGTCTTAAGTGTAACATTGTTATCATTTTTCTGCAATTAACTGCTGAAAAATCTGACTTAAATTTACGAAGACATCGGTCAAGTTAATTGTCTTGTTGCTTAGCAAGAGAGAAGGAGAACTCAGTGGGGTTACTGGAGCAGCAGCTACCTGTGGTTAATAAAGATTTTGAAACCCTGGTTTGTTGAGACCCATGCAGCTTCAGAAATATCATTTCCCACAGCCTGCAGAGCTGCAGGAACAATGACTTGTTTCCAAAACTTCTGCAGATGAACAATGAAGTCTTGGCAATTAAGTCCACAGGCAGGTAAAAGCAACAAAAAAAAGCAACACAAAAAGCTCTGTAGGCTGAAGATTTCCAATCTGTATCTCCTTTGTTCACTCAGAACAAGGTGCATAAACACCAGATGAGGTTTGGTTTTGGGTTTTTTTTTCCTTTTTTGATTAAAGAGGAAATCACATGTTTTAAAGTATAAGCTTATTTTCCAAAGGGATCCAAGAGACAATCCCTAAATGAAGCACTATGAGTCAGACATCTAGTTAGTTTTAAAGATTTGGTTCTTGCTGATACAGATATTGTACTGCTTATAGTAGTTTAGCAGTATTAATAAAAGAAGGGGGTGTTGGTTTGGGGTTTTTTGGCTTGGTTTTAGTTTGGTATGGGTTTTTGTTTGATTGTTGGTTTTGGTTTTTTGGGGCTTTTTTAGTACTTTTTTCAGCTTGGACAAATCCCTTTCCCACTCTCAGGCAGGAAAAAGGATGTCAGTGTCACTGTCTTGGTGTGAATTCACAGGAGTAACTTGAAGGTTTTAACTGACCCTTTGTCAGCAAGTCCTTGGGAATTTAGAGTTCTGGTCCCTTTGTAAGTGGAATTTTAGGTTGCTTCAAGACAGATTTGACTACACCTGTGAGAAAACATCTGAGCTTAAAAATCATGTTAACTAATCAAGGTAAGGATGGCTCCATAAATCTGAAACTTGTCAGTCACTCAGAAGTGTCATAGAAAAGTGTCTAGATTACAGGATCACAGAATGGTTTGAGGTGGAAGTGACCTTAAAGCCCATCCAGTTCCACCCCCTGCCATGGGCAGGGACAGTTTCCACTGTCCCAGGTGGTTTCAAGCTCTGTCCAACCTAGCCTTGGACACTTCCAGGGATCCAGGGGCAGCCACAGCTTCTCTGGATAACCTGTGCCAGGGCCTCACCACCCTCACAGGGAACAATTCCTTCCCAATATCCCACCTAACCCTGTCCTCTGGCAGTGGGAAGTCATTCCCTGTGTCCTGTCCCTCCATCCCTTGTCCCCAGTCCCTCTCCAGCTCTCCTGGAGCCCCTTTAGGCCCTGCAAGGGGCTCTGAGCTCTCCCTGGAGCCTTCTCTTCTCCAGGTGAGCACCCCCAGCCCTTCCAGCCTGGCTCCAGAGCAGAGGGGCTCCGGCCCTTGGAGCATCTCTGTGGCCTCCTCTGGACTCTCTCCAGCAGCTCCACATCCTTGTGATGTTGGCCCCAGGGCTGGGGCAGCTCTGCAGGTGGGGTCTCACCTGAGCAGGGCAGAGGGGCAGGATCCCCCCTTTCCTGCTGCCCACACTGGGGGATCAGTCAAAGACAGAAGAAGGTAATTAGAGATGTGCCAATTAGCACCCCAGATTTGCACTGATCATCTTTACTAACGCAAAGAGCAAATAAATTTACCTCCATACACAGAACAATAAAGAGGCCAACCAAAGCTGTAGAACTCATTGCCCTGCCAGTCGAGTTATTTCTCCAAGAGATCGTAGAAGAAAAAGAAAGAGGAAGATGTTGCTTTATCTGCCTTGAAAACTCCACAGGTACCTGACAAACCAGAGGGAAAATCTGGAAACACCACGAGGCTGAAGTCCTTCTGATTCTGGTCAACTGAACTGCAAGTGGGCTTTTGGCCCACCAGTAGCTTCTTCATGGAAAGGAATATTTAAATTCCTAAAGCTGAAAGAAAAACTGTCTGGAAATGAGAACTGTATGAGCTGGATCTATTGTTCTGAAGAAAAACTATCTACCTATCACAGACTCCTGCCTTAGGATGAGAAGCAAATCCTCCAGAGGTGTTCTTTTCCCCACAACAGCTGTTGGGAGTCCAAATAACCACTTTGAAAGGTGCCAGATTTTTTGAGAGCTCAGGAATGAATTTGATCCCCTGAGTAACCCATGCCACCCTTTAATCCTCATTGTCCTCTCTTGCCCCTTTGCATGGCCACTTAAAGTGAATAATCTGTCCTGCTTTAGGGGGAATCCCACATATTCAGGAGGACCATTTATCCATAATGGCCTTCTCCTATTCCTCATTTTCATCATGTTTCTAGAATACACACTGATGGTGTAGTTTTCTATTACTTCCCCCTACCAGAAACTGGCTGCAAACTGATTTTTCTCTCTGTAATATAACCAAATAAATTAGCATCCAAAAGAAATTTCTATCAAAGACTGCAAGCCTAGAGGCACAGGAAAATTGGTATTCCTGCAGAAGACAATTATTTGGTTTAAGAAGGATAAAGATTCTGCAGGGATTTGATACTAGCTTAAAAATTTGCAGGGGTGTTATAGCTATAAATCTGGAGGAAAGTAAAAAGCTTCAGATGGTCCAATTTGCTGACAATTTTACCTCCACATTTATTTTAGAAAATATATCTAATGGCAAACAAGGTTTGTTACTGCTGGGTTTGTCTGTACTGCAGTAGAATCTAAAATACTGCTGGAAGCCTTCCAAGATCAGCATAAGTTTCACTGTCACTCTGAAAATTGTGCATTCCCTCTCTTTCATGCACCTCAGAAGAGTGTGGCATGACAAACAAATATCATCAATGGACCAAATATTGCTGTCCTGACCTGAAGCAATTCCTGGAATCTGGGTTCTCGTCCAGGTTTTGGAAAAGCAATTAATTATTGTAGGTGCTTCAGGTGCCCAGCTAGAGACACCTTGAAAGAAGGCTGAATTTCAGGACATGCTATGCTCTGAATATAATTAGTGGCTTTCAAAAACCTTGGCTTTCCTCATGCTCTCTGATGAGGAAAGAATTTTAAATTCTTATAGATGGATTTTTTTTATCAATGGTTTTGTTTTTATTTATTTGCTGGACTGCTGTTGTTTGGGTTTTTATGGGGACTAGGACTGAAATGTCATTTCTAAAAGACTGTATTATATGCTTTGTTTTAAGCATTTATTCTACTGATCAGTAATATTTACAACATCCAAACACAGAACATTTTGGTTAAAATGAAAGCTGAAAAGTCACTCTGATCCCTTGAAAAGGGGTTCAGTGTGTTCCTTTTCCCTTTAAACCATTCATTTTAGAGTAAAAAAAAAAAAATCTGTCTCACACATCTGTGATCTGTTCCAGCAGGCTAGAACCATATAATTCACGTGTTGGCATCAGAATTATATTTCTCCCATAGAATTAACCACTCAATCACCAAATAATGCAGTGGAACACAATATATCTGACATTTTTAATACATATCCCTTTTATTTCAGATAAGCCTAATTGCACTCTGCTGTACACTTTCAAGACACAGTAGGATTTTATTCTCCTAAGCACAGTGCTCTGAAAGAAGGCTGGCCTGAGATCTATAAAATCTTACCAGAATTTCCAAAGGCACACAACTGCCTGCATTCACCCCGATGCTAAACTTAATTTTCTTGTACCACTTGTCATCATTTCCTGGCAGGAAAAAAAAAAAAAAGAAAAAGAGGAATCCACTTGGGAATTTATATTAAAAAAACCATGGATTTGTAAGTCTAAAATTAACCTCTCAGACTAATTTCTATGCCCCTCTACACAGGTAGATGAAACCAATTGGCCTTTCCTTGTTGACTGTCGAATTCACTCCCTCCTAGAAGCCACCAGCCTGGTCAGGCACAATTTGGTGATGCCCTGCTGGCTCCCTCAAATCAATTCTTTGTCTTGCACATGCCTTAACACTGGTTCCACGAGGATGTGCTCCATGATTTTCCCAGCACACAGGTGGGGCTCCCAGGTCTGTAGCTCCCTGAGTCTTCATTTCTACCCTTTTAAATTAATCTAATTGTCACCTTCTGGTGGTTGCTTTTGACACTTCAGCCCTCAGTACGCAGATTAGAGATGAGAAGAGATCTTGGCCCTGCCTTGAAAGCCTCTTTCAGGTTATCTCAGGATTGACAACAACCCATATTCAGAAATCTGTGATCCATGCCTCAAAAATCAACCCTGAACTCTGCAAACACAAACAAACTTCTGCTTTGAAAACCAGCAAAGGAAGAGAAGTGCCTCTTCTTTTACAAGTATCTTCCTGTCATTCTGGTTGTGGGACGGTCTCCACCAATTATAGAGGGATCCTACATTTGGGAATCCTTGTGAAGCCTGGGGGGCTGAATCTGGGTCTCTCTCTATCAGCTCAGCAGCAGTTGAGGATCTGGCTGCTCGCCTGCAGCTTTTCAGTCCTGGGAATGTGGAAAAGGTCACCCCTCACCTCAGTCTTTCTCTACTTTTTTTGTTTCATCCGTTCTTAGCTGTCTTTTTGTCTGGATTTCCTTTTATTCCATTTCTACTACGAGACTCAGCTGCTCAGTTGGCTGCAGTCGAGGAAAATCCTTATGATGGCACAGTCAAAGAGATTTGACACTGCAGCGTTAAGGGCAGGGTCTGGGAAGGGCAGAGTGAGCAGCACAGCTCCTGGATGTTAGATAACACTGGCTAAGGGTGAAGTTTGATACCATTTTAGCATGTTTTTTGTCTTTCAAGGCAAGCTTTGCCCTGCCCTGTGTTTCGTATGGTGACCAATCAGATCTATCTGTGGTTTCGAAGTTTCTATTTAATGAACCCTTGTGACTTTCTTTTTTCATTTCGCTCCAGCCCCCACTTTATCACCATCTTTTAGACTCAAAAAAGTAGAGACAAAACTGTTGCTTAACTCTTGAGAACTGCTGCCCTCTTTTCTCCTCATTTGTAGTCATATATTAACTCCTACATTCATTAAGATAAGGATTTTAAAACACCCAAACCTAATTGCACCTTATTTCATAGTTAAGTGTTCAAGGCAGTGCATTTTCAGAACAACAAGCCTCTGAGAGTTTAGATCAAGTAGTTACTTATCTTTGCCATTAAACCCCATTGTTTAGGGTGTTTCTAATCTTGGATTGCATTTTGCATAAGCAATTATGACCCGAGGCCAAACTTTACAACAGCGATGCACCACGCTTGGCACCACTCCTGTATTTAGAACACAGATAAAATGATCCCCTTTTTTCCATGCTGTTGAAGACCCTTAAATTCTAGTGCTGTTTCTGAGATCTCCATATGCTAATTACAACGAAAATTCATGCACTGTTTAGATAGACAGACTAAGGTACCTCATTTCTGTTGCCTAAATCCAAACCCAAACATTAATTTTAAAAAATCCCTTTTTATTTTTAAAGTACCTTGCTAGTGCATAGTGAATAATTTGATGAAAATGGAGGCTTTTATTCAATTACATTCATACAATTTGCCCAGTTTGTATCTTTTTCAAGCCTCTGTATAATTGCCTACGCTTTATTCCTTCCCTGCAGCTGTGTTCCTGAATGTATTTCATGGATTGTTGAAGTGCATTCCCAAAATGTCCTCTAAGGATGTTCAATCTTACTTAAGCAATGAATTACATTTTTTTTTCACTGAGTCGTAGTTGTATTGGACAAGCAGGTATCTATTTGTCAAGATGTCTTGATTTCATAACACTTTTGAGCTTTTGGGTCATCCATTTCATCAGCTGTTGACATCTGGACTATAATAAACCTCAGAAAAATGAAATTACAGTGGCATTCACATCTGCTTAGGCCTTGTTAGTGCTCTTGAGTACAGTCCTTCTTGCAAAGAGTGCACTTCTGAGACACTTATTTATAAAGAATAATCAGTCCTAAAGCCCTCTCTACTGCCATGACTTTCAAGACACTTACAATGCAGCACATTTTCTTGTCAGAGAATCACAGAATTGTGAAATGGTTTGGAGTGGAAGGGATCTTAAAGCGCATCCAGTTCTGACTCCCTGCCATGGGCAGGGACACCTTCCACTACTTGTCCTGGTTTAGGGCAAATTTGGGAGGAACCCTCCGAAATGGTGCTCCTCTGGAAAGCAAGTCCAAACAGCCCCTCCCCCTAGCCGGTCTGGGAAAAGAACTCCCTCAGAGAAAAAGTGGAAAAAACTATTTATTTAACAAACAAAATATCCACAAGTATAAAGAATGAATAATAATAATAATAATATGAAACAATAAAACCTCTCGCCGCTCCGAAGAGAGATGGCAAAACTGAGAGTCCGTGCCAGGAGTTACCTTGGCTCCCTCAGTCTGTTTATCAGTGCCTTCGGTGCTGGAAAATGACGAGTCCAGGCCCGGTTGGCCACGGGCACAAGATCCCGGTGCTCCTCTGGGTTTTTTCAGTCCAGAGCAGATTTAAACAGTCCCAAGAGAAAAAAAAAGGGAAAAAAAAAAAAAAAAACCAACAGTCCAGGAAAGCTTCTTTGCCTCAGCTAGCTAAACTAACAAAAGGAAGGAAAAACTCTCTGGCTGCCCTCCATGCATCCGACGAAGGAAAAAAAAAACAAACCACACAGTCCCAAGGACAAGAGAAGATCCTGAGGAGTGAACACTGTTTTTCAAAACAAACTGCGCACTTCTTCTTTCCCTGCTCACTCTCAGAACCAGTCTTAAAGGTACAGAGCACAGAACAGACGATGTGGGGATACAGGTATTATAGTCACCCTAGGACACTACTCCAGGTTGCTCCAAGCCCTGTCCAACCTGGCTTTAAAAACACTTCCACAGATCCAGGGAGTGCCACAGCTTCTCTGGGCAACCTGAGCCAGGGCCTGCCCACCTTCACAAGTAAAGAATTATTTTTTAATACCTCATCTAAACCAGCTCTCAGTCAGTGTGAGGCCATTCCCCAATGTCCTGTCTCTCCAGGCCCCAGTCAATAGTGTCTCTCCATATTTCCTGTAAGTTCCCTTCAGGCCCTGAAAGGGCACAATTTGGTCACCCCAGAACCTTTTCTTCTCCAGGCTGAGCAACTCCAACTCTCCCAGCCTTTCCTCCCAGCACAGCTGCTCCACTCCTCTGATCATACTGGTGCCTCCTCTGGGCTCTCTCCAGCAGCTCCAGTCTTTCCCGTGCTGGGATCCAAGAGCTGGGGCAGCTCTGCAGGTGGGGTCTCACCTGAGCAGGGCACAGGGGCAGAATTCCCATTTTCTGCTGCCCACACTGTGGGATCAGCCCAGGACACAATTTGATTTTCTGAGCTGTGAGTGCACATGGCTGGGGCATGCCCAGCCTCTTCTTCTACTGTGGCATCTTTTGTTTGAACACACAGAAAAAAAATTCACCAGCTGTGTCTTTTGGGTTTAATCTTGTTCGGATTTCTTAGCCATGATTTACAAACAGATGAAAGGCACTTCTACTTCTCCAAGGTTCCAATGCACTTAGGGATTTAACCCAGTACCTGTGTATTTGTTACTGGCTGTAATTAAAACATCACTGGCTGAGCTCAAATTAGTAGATAGAAGCCACAATAAATACGTTTAGATATTTTATTTAAGGGAAGGTTGTAGCCCTGGTTCCATGCCTGAGGTGTTTTGGTTTTCTGAAATACTTTTCCCAGGGAATTTTCTGTAAACAGGAGAAATGTTTTTGTAACTGTAACTTTGTTATTCATTCCTTTTCCTAGGAGGGATGTTCTTGATGTTCCTCTGGTCTGACCAATGTGATTGAAGAGGTTTGCCTTTGTTTCACCAATCAAATTGGTTTGTGTAAAATAGTATGAAAGGGAGACACATCCCAAAAATGAAGAAGTCATTTTCAGCCTTCTGAATCTCAGATTCTGTGTCATTGTGGTGTAAAACAGTGTCAGAAGGTAAAGGAACGCTTTGCAAGATTTTAAACCTCCAGCAGCTCTTTTTTTAGCCTGACCAGAGCAGTAAATTAAAATCCCAAACCCCAATCATGGAATGAAAGCACTCTTATATCAAAGACTTTCTGTGTGATGTTTTGTTCTGAAGGCACTTACATCTGTGACTTTCATAAATGCTCTTTTTCCTTTGGGACAACTGACTTATATCAGCCAGCAGAGATCCTCAAGGAAGCATTTATCCAGTGAGCTCTGCCTGTGACCTTCTTATCTCACATGGCTTCATGCATCTTCCTGCCACAGCCAGCAGCTGAAGGCCATGCATCATCCAATATTCCATCCAGCCACCAGCAGAAGCTTTATATCAGATGGAGACACTGGGCCAATATCCAGGATATTTGCAATGCACCCTCAGTGCCAGGGGATTGTATCAGCAGGGGAATCAGAACATTATTGTTGTTTAAAACAACCTGTAAATATTAGGACAGCTTGTTCAGCAGCAGCACTGTGCCCCCATTCCTGTGACAGGTTTTGATCTGCTATCTTTAGATCCCAGCTGGATTTTCAGAGCTGAGTGTTTGACAGCACATTAACTTTGTTGTGCTTTTCAAGTTAACTGCAGAAAGTCGACAAGGAGAATTTGGGGGGAGTTAATACAATGTTCTTTGCATTGTTACACTCACATTTATTTTATTATCAGCCTTAAAGAAAGGTTATTTCAATGCATAGCAGTGGAGAGGAGGTTGGGAGACCTAAGAGAGGATCACAGTAAGCAGAAAACAAAAGTTCTGGTGGGACAGAGGGGCTCAGAGGTGACTTGTGCAGATCTGAGCCAGGTTTGAGTATACACTAAAAAGCACCTTAAAAATCTTTTATTCACTATTCCAGCCAATCAGGTTGCAAAAATATTTTTTTCTTCACTCAGTAGACTGGAAAGGATCTGATTGCTTCTGAAATTAGGTGCTCAAGGGCTTTGTCACACCCATCTGAGGCAGTGGATAAGACTCCTGTTCTCCACAGCAGTGGAACACCAGTGAGATTTCTTTTTCTGTGATGTGCTTGCAATGTTTTGTCTGAGTTTTAGTCACGTTAGGGGGAACTGTGGAAATCCTACAGCTCTACTGACACTTTAGGCACTACTCCAGGTAAGTGTAAAAGAGCCAGAAGTGAAATCCAACCCACAAATGACATTTTCTTATCACAATCTTAACTTATTTTTTGACGGCTAATGCAGAAAAAGTAAGGTAATATTTTTGCTGTCTGTGAGAATAACCATGAGTCTCTGAGTTCACATTATGCACCTCAATCATTCCAACAGCCAGTGTGATTTAAGAATGACCTGGAGCAGCACAATATTTGAAAATGATGTCCCTGGTAACAGGGACGTTCATCCATACCAGAAGCTGACAAGTTTTTATCTCCACCGCAGGGGAGAGTTTAACTTTGCATCACTCCCACATGACATGACAGGACATTCTACTGAGTGTCCTTGAACTTCATTTCCTCTCTGCTAAGACCTCACTGCCTTACCTATTGCAGCTTCAAGGGGAAAAAAAAACAAAGGGGACAACATTTACAGCCCCTCCTGCTCCAGGAATGCAGAAAAAAATATCATTTTTGTCTGTGAAGCAGTATGTGGATTGATTCACAGGCTGTCCTGCTGAGAGTATCAGAGGAAGGGAAAGCTCTCCGTTGACTACTGAAAGCAGCAGAAAGCCTTGAGAATTTGCAGCAAAGGCTACTCATTTATGTAGATGCATCTAAAAGCTCAGTGCCTGATCCAAGGTCATTGTCTGGGTTCTCAGCAGTCAATGGAAAAGGATTTTGGCACCTGTGGAAGTACCATTGATCCCATCCTTAGATATTGATTTCAAATAGGTGGGATGTTTCCTCATTGACTGTATGGCTTATACAAAAAGCTACAGAAATGCTATTTCAGTACCTGTATTTCAGTATCTCTGCCTCCCTGTGTAGATTACATGCTGTCTGATGGCCTGGCAGGGCAGACCTACATGGTCTGTGAAGGTGAATTAAAAGAAAAGGCTGAAAATCTTTTCACCCTTTGAATGGCTTCTGCTGGCTTTGAGTCAAGCCTTGAGTTTAAATAGAACTGTTTCCTTTTGGAAAAAAAAATCTAATGTAGCATGCAATCAGTAAAGGTGGCAGAACAGACATAGAGAAGAAAGAGCAGCAACGAATTCTCAGGAATTCCTTTTGCCACACCTAAGACAGATGAATAGAACAAGCTGTGAAAAGGGAATCCCAGTATTTCTCCTGATTATATGAATTTTGAGCTGAGGATGGTCAAGCTTTGTGGGAGGTGTTTTCTTTCCATATGTTTTTTAAATCCCATTTGATTTTATTTTGTGTAGCTCTCCTATTTCTGTACAAGATGCTATTTTTTGTTGATTGAAGGCACTTGTGCTTTGGCTGCAACTTCCTAAGGAAGAGAGAACAAAATTCACAGAAAAATGACTCAGCACTGCTCAGTACCTGGCAGGATGAGGAAAACTAAAATGTGGGTTTGCAATACCTGCATTTACCTTTGTGTGTTTGTACCCACACTCCTGCTAAGAAATTGTCACCTCAGGAGTAGCTTTAGGACACACTCATTGCTCCAATGCCATCACAGGTTTACTCATTCTGGTAGGAATGGTGAGTGATCCATGTCCACAGCTTCCACACCTTCTGTCCTCTCTTTCTGGGGCACCTAAAAACCTCTTATTACTCACTTCAAGAAGGGAGGGCAGATGGTAAAGGATAAAAAATAAAAGGCAAAGAAGAGCAATGGTCTCAAACTTCCTCTGGAGCTGTTTTTCCCATTGTGAAGATGCATGGGAACAGATGGTTTCATCAAGAGCCTGATCCAAAGATGATGGAAGACTAGAAGAGTTACACATAGGTAAAACCTTATCAAAGAAAAGCCTTGTATAATTAGGCCTTGCTATTTTTGCTAAGCTAAGTTAGCCTGTTAAGTTCCCATGGGAAAGAATCATAAGAATGAAAATCATTTTGCACAACAATCTATTCTTGTAAGAAGGCAGTTTGCATCTGTGAAAAATAAAAAGTCTATCCTGTGAGAATCCACAAAGAAAAAATGTAAACACCTGTGCAAAGAGAGAGCCTCAGCACGTACACACACAAGCACCTTCTAACCAATGAACTGAGGGACAAGAAAGTTACTAATTATTAATTAATTAGTAATTAGAATCAAATTAATTAAATTAATTAATTAGAATTAAACATTATTACTTTGAAAACTGTATAAAAATAGGCAGTAACATTTGCAGTAACGTGCAGTAACAAAGCACAGCTTGGGCCACTGAAACTTTGAAGTGTTGTGTCCTCTTTGTCAGCAGCTGATGTGACATAGAATCACTGATTTTGGTCAGTGAACTGTGAATCAAGTTCATTTTGATTTTGATGAACTTTTCTCTGGTTCTGGAAGAGTGGACTTCAATCAGAAGACCCCTAGAGTGGGTTTCCAGTATGATACAACTTTTTTCCTGGGGAGGGGAGAGGTTTTCATGGATCTAGATCAGTCCTGTATGCCACAGCCCTAAAGCTGTGAGTTAAATGTGTGCTGAACTGTTGCTTTTTATCTTCTTGTTTTCGCTAGAGTCGAGATTAAATGCTCGAAAGACTATTTTGTGTTCAGACTCAGATGTTTATTAATTCTTATCTATATTAGTCTCACAAGCTGTGAGTTCTAGCTAACAAAGAGAATAATTCCTTTGTCTCTATCTCTTTACAAGGCCTTTTAAGGATGCATTGTCCAATTATGAAATGACACCTAGTTTTTTTTACTTTTAACCCAATAAAACCACCCATGGCCTGTAATGCAGACTTTTCTATCCAATTACAAAATACCACCCAAACTCATGAAAAAGAAGGTGAAAAGGAAGGGCTCAGCCCATGCCCTAAAACTTACATCTTGCTTTATATATATATTGCTATAATCTAAAACCTTAAACTCTAAGTTTTCCACCTTGTGATATTACACACTTCTATTCAAACTACACACCCATAATCCCAGTGCTATCATTCAACTTTGGAAGCATCTTCCAAGGCCTCAGGTCAAATGCAGCATTTTCTTGGGGGTCAGTGCCTGTCAGCACAGAAAGTCTAAAACTCTCAGTGCCCGGGGTTCCAACACTGAACTGGGGGGAGCTCATAAAGCTTTGTAAATAACTCTTCTGGATGTGTTACTGTGGCTACAGCACTCATGGCATCTCTGAGCTGGAGGGCAGCCCTTCTCACTCTCTGTTGTTTGAATAATTGGAAAATTCCTCACCCATTGCTATTTCATGGCCACAGCCACAATCCTCCCCTGAGCTGCTGCCTGGGCTGTGGATGCTTCATTTCCATTTAATAGGATGAGAGCCATGTGGCTGTGAATCATCTGCTGCTGCCTCTGCTGCCTTCACCCGAGCACACTCGCTGTGTTCCATCAGCCACGCTTCAGATTGATGGCAGGGCTCACATCTCATTTCCACATGTGAACTTTTTCACATTGGGAACATTTCCCTTGCCAGCCTCCTCTGTTCCAGAGGCCTGCTAATCCTTTAATTTTTATTTTTTCTCTTTTTTTTGGCTGCATTGTGTGCTAAAAACTTTACAGACAGATGAGGTACCGTCATTCCCTGAAGATTTTATTAACATTTTTCTGTCTGTTCAAGGTTTTCTGACACATTTCTTTTCATACATGCTCTTGGCCTTGTGTGTACGTGAGGAAGCCTGTAAATCATATACATTGTATATGCATAAATTGCCTGTACAACCCTAACTGCACTCTAGGGGTGCAGTCCCAAAGTGCTTTTGATGCCTTGGGAAGGCTGACCTGAAACAGAGACTGGACAGAGATAGAGAATAGAGTAGATATTTATTGAAAGGCCTTCAGGATACACCTTGGGCAGGACAGGGCTTGACCAGGGCTAAACCCAGGGTAGCCTAAGAATGGCCACAAAATGCCAAACCAGTCATGAGGTCTTACATTTTCATAAGTTTTGGTCCATTTCCATGTTGGGTTTAATTGTCCAATTACAGCTTCAGATGATGAAGTCCCATCCTTCTTGTTTTCTCTCTTCAGTCCACTGTTGTTTGTGCTTTTGGGCCTGAAAGTTGTCCTCGGTCTTCAGCAGGAAAAGGATTTATCTCCTTACTCTGTGAAGAGAGCTGGGGGACACTGAGTGTGAGGCTCAGAACTGCACCCCTGGGCAGCACAGAATCTGAAAATATTAAAGCTAAAACTTAAGGCATCACTTTAGCTCAGCCAAACCAGAGCTACTGCAGTCACTCCCTCTCCTTTACCCCCAGCCTCATGTTCCTGCCTTCATCATCCAACTGGCACTACCAGATTTGTTAGAAACATTGATATTTTATTTCATGTTGGGAGATAGCTCAGGGTGCTGATGCAGTTAGAAACCAGTCAGATTTTGATCATCATCTAGATTTTGGACAGTCCATTTTCCCAAGCCATGTCATAAGGATATATCAGGATTAAGGATATAAAGCAGTAACACCCAAAGGAAGGCCGCAAAAATGGAGAAGGGTCTAGAGGAGAAGCCATAGGAGGAGTGGATGAAGGTTTGTTCAGCCTGGAGAAGAGGAAACTGAGTGGACACTCATCATCTTCAACATCCTCACGAGGAGCAGCACCAATCTCTGCTCTCTGTGAACAGTGACAGGACTCAGGGAAATGGCATGAAAAGGAGGTTTAGGATGGATATTAGGAAAAGGTTCTTCCCCCAGAGGATGGTCAGGCACTGAACAGGTTCCCCAGAGAGACAGAGCTCAAGAAATGCTTGGGCAATGCTCCCAGGCACAGGGTGGGTTTGCTGGGGTGCTGTGCAGGGCCAGGAGCTGGATTGCTGGTCCTTGTGGGTCCCTTCCAACCCAAGATATTCTATTCTATGACCCTGTGATTGTTCTGTATTGATAAAGCAAGCCAGGAAATGAGACCACATGGAAAGGAATGGGATTGACAGCAGCAAACCAAATTTCCAGTGACTTAAAGTGCCCAGTGCCTCTCATCTGCATACATGGGTGCATGGCTATATCTGTGGATGTTTATTTCTAAGTATACACCAATAAAAATCCATAGATCAAGCATTCCTAGACTGTTATACATAAGACTGGGAATATTAAAAAAAACCCCATAATAAATAATTTTAAAAATGCAATTTTTTTTACATGAGCTGCAAGGTATTTAAAGGCACTGGTGCTTTGGCAGCAACTTCTCAAGGAAGAGAGAACAAAATTCATAGAAAACTGATTTGTTACTAGCCCTGACCTCCCTGGAGGTGGTGCTAGGTAAGCACCTCCAGGCATTAATTAATCAGTCAGTGATTAACACTGCCCAGCTCATCAGGAACAAGGCACAGATTCCCAGCTCCTTCCATGACCCATAGGATGGACACAAGTGGGGCCAGCACCTTTGTCCCCTGATGAGGTGTAAGGGCAGACTCTGGGGCAAGCACATAAAGGGATGGTGAGGAGGCTGCAGCTCCTGCAGGGCTGGTGGCAGCTCAGGGCTGGATTTTGTGGTTGCAAACGGCAAAAACACAAAGTTTTACAGCTGGCCCAGTGGAGATTGTGTTGCTGCTGTTCTAATCCTGGGTGGATTCAACCTTTTGTGAAGTAGGAGAGACTCCGCTCTTGCTGCCACTTGGAGAAGATGTGACCACTTTACCAGGTAGAGCCTTGCCTCATTCATTTATGTTCCTTTTTGTTCTTTATATTTGCTGTGATTTCATTTTCCCCTTTCTGATGTTTTGTACAACAGTAAAATCCAACACCTCTGTAAACAACCTCTGCTAATATTGTTTCATCCTTTATTACAAATGCATTAGTTGTGCTATTATTGCCTTTACCGAAGTTTTTACTCCTGTCCCATGACCTAGAGCTAAATGGACATTTTTTTCCTCTCTCTGCTGATGTTTATTCCCTTTTCTAGCATTTATCCAACACCTCCCATACAGAAAAGATGCTCTTGGCTTTGTTTTTAGGTTAGCAGTGGTTGTGAATGTGAAAACCAACTTCTTCTCCCTACTTCTGACAGACAAGAAGTTTTGCCTCGTGGGTTGGTAGGTTTTTATCCCAACTTTGGAGTTATTTGGCAATCAGTGTTTTATAACTGGTGTTGATGAATAACTGGAGACCAGTAATCACTGGTGGAATAGGCAAAAATGTCACTATTTTGAAATTATATATTGTACTGCAATTTGACTAAATACTGAACGAATGTGCCTGAAAAAGTACGCAAATATTGGATAGAAAAATATACTTATTGAAAGGTAAATTAAAACTTTCTAAATAATTAATTTTTTTTGATTCCTTCTTTAGACGATGGAGAAAACCTAAGATCACTTAAGTCTTAAGTGATCTCCTCTCAGTTAAATGCCTTTAAATGGGTGGGATGGATCAGTAGAAATATGTGACTCTCACCAAAGAATTTGATTTACACAAGTTCTGGGTTGTTGATTTTTATCTTTTAAAAAGTTTTGTGTGTGAGGATTTTGCTCTTCTTGTTCCTCGGGGAATTAAATCATAAGAGCAGACCAATTCCAGGGAGTGCTTCTCCAGGTTCTTGAACTGTTTGATGTCAAAAACAGCAGGAAATTTGGTCAAAATGCTAATCCATGACTGTCCAAGGTATTTAATCACTAATGTGTTCCATGGAGCTCTTTTATCATCCACTGGTTTTCCAGGAGTGGTCTGGGAATGGGGCTGCTCCTGCGACATTGTGTGGAGAACATGTGAGCTTTCTTTTCACCTTGTACAATTTTCCAAAGCTGCCTCAGCAGGCTTTGTGTTCCAAAACACACTTGGATGACCTCATAGCAAACCTCAAAAAGGCAGTTCAGGTCTGCAGAATTTTTTTTTTCTCCCCTTTTAATTTAGCATTAGGGAGGCAGCCTCCAAGAATGACAGCAAACACTTCACTAAACAGATAAATGTGTTCTTAATCTGAGTATCTTCTGCTGGCCACGAGTAAGAATAAAAACATTTGGAAACCACCTGGATTTTCAGGAGGACTTCCAAATACCTGCCTGCTGGAAGCTGCATTAGAGCACCCCTGAACCCCTCTGCAATGACAAAAAGAGATTACACCAGAGTCAGTTTAGCTGTAGCCATGGTATCATCAAGAAAGCCCAGAATCAGAAAATGAGTTCAGACTCTTGTTTGCACCCTGCCTCCTCCTCCAATCTGGTAAATATTTCCTGTATTTCATAAGGCCATTTTCCTTGGTCCTCTTTGATCTTGATCTGTCAATCACCTGTAGGTAACTCTCAGGAAAAATGTTCATCCTTTCTAAGCAGAAAGCTCAGAGATTGATCTCTTTACTCCAGTCTCCCTCCAGGCAAACTCACATCATCTCCAGTGTGATTATGTACCAATTCAAGCTCAGCAAGGTCAGAACCAAGTTTATAATCCTTCCCTGTGATCCCTCTGGGCTATCTTCGTTCTCTTTAGCCATTCTTGTGCTCATCCATGAATTCAGACAGCTTGTGTCATCCTTCAGGCAAGGGATCACGGCTGAGGGCAGGGAGAAGTTTTCTCAACATACCTTAAAATAAAAACAAGCAAAACACCAGCCTTTTCTACTTGACTTTGAGGCAAAACTCCTATTCAAATTCCCATCACTTGGGATTCATCTCCCCTAGCTTTAGCTGTCTTAGGTGTGTTTAGGCATGCCCAGCATCTGCTTTAAGCTAAAATCCTAAGCTCCATGAGCAGCTGGAAAAGAGGTATAAGGATGCACCACAGGTTATGTTTTCCTACCCTTTAGACTGACAGCAAGGCAGGATGCTGTCAGGGCAAATGTAACTGTGACAGGTACATGTGTTTCCAGATGTGTTTCTGTTCTCTGAAAATGCAAAAGTCCTCTTGAGGCTGCATCCTGTGATACTGAACAGTTCCATTCCTTTCTTTTCCTCCATTTCCCAGGGTCATCGTATTCATTTGTTTTTCATCTCTTTTCACATTTAAATTCTTCAGGGAAGATCTTCCTTGTCAGGGTGTATTTCCACAGGACCCAATACAGAATAACCCTCTTCTGGCACTGCAACTTCCTGGTGCTAAGACAAATAGTAAGGAATTAAAATAATAGAATCATTTATATTGAAAAATACCTTTATGACCAAGTCCAGCCATTCCTCCAGCATTGCCAAGGCCACCACTAACCTGCATCCCCAAGTGCCACATCCACAGCTCTTGAATTCCTTCAGGGATGGGGACACCACCACTGCCTTGGACAACCTCTGCCAGGGATTGACAACCCTTTGGGGGAAGGAATTTTCCCCAGTGTCCAGTCTAAACCTCTTTTCTGGCACAACTTGAGGCCATTTCCCCTTGTCCTGTCCCTTGTTCCCTGGGAGAAGAGCCTGACCCTCACTTGGCTCCACTCTCCTGTCAGGCACGTGTAGAAATTGATAATATCTCCCTTCAGCCACTTTTTCTCCAGGCTGAGCCCTGCCAGAGCTCCCTCAGCTGCTTCTCACCAGGCTTGTCCTCCAGACCCTTCCCCAGCCCCTCTGTGAACATATAAATGTGTTGGCTGTGGCAGTAGGCTCAAGCATATGGAATTCCATGTACGAAATTTTCCTTGGGAAGCCACTGACCTCAACTTGCAGCCAAGATGAATCCAGCTCACCATTCACTCCTTATTTGCTGGTAGTTCTCTTTGGGTCATCAGTGGTTTGTAATTTTTTTCACTGTAAGAAACAACTGTTGCAATATTTTCTTCGTAATTAAACGAGTTGAGATGAACAGGTTGTTTTGCTATAACAGTTGAAAAACAACATTATTTAATTGAATATAGATAGATTCAGCTTTCAAGTCACTTGTTCCATCATAGTCCTTATAGATTGTTGCCCTCAGATGACTTAGTGGTTGCTTTGACTAAGCTGATATTTTATAAATAATTGCAGTTATCTATGAAGACCTTAAAATATATAGAACATATTTTAATACAAGTTCATGTGGACTGTTTTGTCTAACCAGCTTGTAACTGAGAAAACCAAATCTGTGTCCATCAAATATATTTGCATCCAGAATTTGTTGATATTTGAGTGCTCCTGAAAATGTTAAGTAAGCACTTACCTCAGTGTTGAGTGGGTAGATGGGCTGCATACAGAAATAACAAATAGTTGCCTCCTCACAGTAATTGCCTTTGATGGGACTCAGAGTAAAGCACATGATTAAATGCTTTTTGGCAGAAGTAGAAATTCAGCATATTTTTATATACACAGGGGAATTTCAGACTGACTGTCAGTTTTTTTGACTTATCAGATATATTCCTTCCACTTTGGGAACCCCTCTAGAACTAGGAATGGCTAGCAAAGGAATGTGTTGGGTTTATAATTTAATAATAATTTTTTTGCAGAGCCCTGGCATGGAAGGCCTGGTAGCAGTAGATCTGAAAGTGTCAGGATAAGGGTCATAACTTTTTATTAAGGTTTTTGTGCATTCACAGATTCCCACTTTTGGGAAGCAGTTTGTTTGCTCATGCAAGGTCAAAGCTTAGATGTGATATGCAGTAACAAACTGGTTTGTTTACCTTAGGCCATGAAAAACCTCACTGAGTTCTTTGTTCAGTGTTCATATATTTTATAATCTGCTGTTTTGAAATTCCTCACACACGTAATTGAATGCAGAGGACAGAAATGTGTTGTTCACTTGGAGACAACGCAAAGTGAGGGAGAGGAAACTGAAAAGGAGGAGGGGCATTTAGAAGCAGGCAAAATTTGATTGCCTCTATAGGAAATTAAATGCTCAATTTGTCAGCCTAGCTCTGAAAAAAATCTTCCACAGGCTCTTTAGAAGGGCAAAACAGCAGATTATAAAATATATGAAAAAGACTTGTTTATTTACTTACAAGTGCACACACACACACAGAGGAGAGTGGAGGTAATTCATGACATTCAAATGATTCCCGTATTTGTGTCTGAGCTCACCTTGCAGGAAATGTTCAGGTCATTCCCAGTTTTGAAGATTAGTGCAAAGCTGATCCTGGGCTGAACTTGAGGCAATTGAAAAAGTTCAACACAAATGTGCTTTGCTGACATTGAGAGAAATTCAGGCAGGGAATTGGCAGACTGGAGTCTATGCCCTTATTAAAGCCCATTTCTCCCACGTGGCTTAGCAAGTTCAGCTTCTTTTTTTTTTTTTCCCATCATAAACGATATGCTTTTGCTGTAATTTCTTCCATCTTGGTAGCACTGGAGAGAGGCTAATTCCACAGGGGCAGTGGTTTGTCATACTCCTAAGTAAAATCACAAATTTTGAGAAAGGAAATTTAAAAACAAAGTCCTGGGGTTAAGTGGGTGAACACACACAAGGTGGTCAAGGACACTCAGAATTCTGAGACTGTGAGAAAGGGAAAAGACTCATGAATGAATCTGCAGCCTGAGATTTCTTTTTCCAGTATTTTGTTTGTGACAGGTTGACCCTGGATGTCAGGTGCCCACCAAAGCCTCTGTTTCCCTCTGCTCCTCAGCTGGACAGGGGAGAGAAAGATCTGGCTGGGGAAAGTGGTTTGAGATTTATTGCCAACCAAATCAGGGTGGGGGTAACGAGATGGAAAACCAAATCTTAAAACACCTTCCCTCCAACCCTCCCTTCTTCCCTCACTCAACTTCACTCCCAAATTCTGTTGGAAATCTGCTTTTTGGGGAGGAACTGTGTCTTGGCAGGAAGCAGGGCTGGGCAGTGAGATCACGTACTTCAAATTAGTTCCTACACTCACTTGTGTGTCCTTCAAACTGTTTGGGGTGTGCTTCATCATCAGTAACTGAGTCCTAATGATTGAATGATTGCCCAATCCCTACCATGGTCTGTACAGATGGGAACTTGGGCTCTGATTTTTGGTCTTCTGGACTACTCTTCAGATAAATAAAATAAATCTGGGCTAAAATAAATAGCCCAATAAAATCTGGGCTAAAATAGCCAAAGTAGGCAGAAAGGGTTCCCCAACAACCTGCCCTCAGACTATTTGACTGTGGGCATTTGCTAAAGTGCCAGTATTAGGAATTTCATCACCCAGAGTCAAGAAAAAAGAGGGATTTTGGCCAAAAAGGTGTCATCACCTGGAGCAACTCACGTCTTTGAAAATTTGCAATCCTAGTGGAATACATACAGTTAATTTGGCACCTTGTAGGAAGATGTAAGGCATGTCAGAGCAAAGATAGCAAAGAAACAGTTGTCTGGTTCATCTTGTACAAAACAATGCAGCACCCTAACAAAACAGCATCTTAGTTCTTCCCAACAGTACAAAAAATCAGTTCAGTGTTGCAGTAGCTATAGGAAGTCCTATTTTTCAGCTGAATTCTGATTTAGCCACATTTCTTCGCGTTCACTAGAGAGAGCAGCTTCTGCTGGATCAGACAGGCATGTACTCCACTCCAGCCTTCGAGAAGATAAAGAGCTGTAGGAAACCAAGAATTAAAAACTGCTGGTCCATGACAAAAGATAAATGGAGCACTGAAAGGAAAAGAAATGTCTAATGAAATTTGTATCTGAAAGGGATGGAGATTGGTCATGTCCCTCTGCAGAAGACACCTGTTCAAATACCCTTATTAGGATGATAATGAACAGGATGACTCTTATGACTGGGATGCTAATGAGCAAAGCCGCACTTTTTGCTGTAAAGTGTTCCCATGGATAGCAAGAATAATAAGTCAGCTGAGCTGTTACTGGTCACCGTAGGAATCAGAGAGTTCTATGAGAAACCAAAACTGAACTCCAGATATTTGGGTGTGATGCAGTTTAACACGTGGCCAGAGTGTAATGAGCCACCTGTAAGTGTATCAGTCTCTGAGGGTCCAGCCCTTGCAGATTGGCTTAAAATAATCTTGGCGAGACTGCTCTTCAGAGGTGTTTTGTAAAGTGAAAGGTTTAATAAATGAAAAATAACAAACGTTACAGAAAACAAAAGAAAAGCCACACACAGGTGTCTGAGAAAACCTCTGACATCCTGCTAGAAACACTCAAAAAGCCTCTTTACTTTTTTTTGTGCTCCTGCCTGAATACTGAATGTTTTAGGAGGGACAATTTGGCTTGCTGCCAATAGGAAGAGATACAGGATTTGAAGAACAGTGAAAGGGTTCAATAGATGCTTCTCTCTTGGCACTGAGCCAGTCACTGTCAGAACAGCAAAGAAGGTTCTGGGTTCTTTAGCTTATAAGAAATGCAAGGGGTGAGTCTTAAACTTTTCCCTTTATGAAAAACACTTGCTGGGTGTGGCAAATGCATTCCTACATGGGTGTTTTCCTGTAACTGCAAAAAGTTTTTGGGCACTTGGGGTGAGATCTGTGTTTGAAGTGCATTGTGCCACACACCTCAGCTGACCATCTGTGAGCTTTTTGTTTTATTTCTTACAAAAAAAACCCACTTTAGCCTAATAATCTGAGTTTGTTAACAGGAAATAGTTGCTCATTCATCTGACAGAGTTCTGTGCTGGTGAGAGTAGACTGTGATTCATGTCAGGTCTTCAGTCAAAGGCTGCTGCTTTCCTGGAAGGTGCAGTCAGTGCCAGGGGCTGAGTCTGTCTTCAATTACATGAGAAACCCTGACTATTACCAACAAAGTCAGTCAGAAACGAGATCATGTCAGATGGGACATGACAACCACGTTTAATAGATCACGTGAGAAGTGCTGTGAAATCTCAGTGGCTGATCTTGCCCTACATTCATCACAGGCAAATCCCCAGCAGTTTCTTTTTTAAAGCTGCCTTTTTCAAGTTAACACTTTCATGAGTGTGGCTTCAAACACAAGATTTCTTGTGAAATCCTTTGCATCCTTAGATGGAAGATGCAAACCAAAATATGCTTGTGATTTATTATTACATACGCTCAGACTTTGTAGTGAAGCTGGAGTCTAGTTTCTTGTTTTAAATTAATTGAATATTCCTATCAAAGAAGGAGAAAGCGATTCTCTGAAAGGGGTGGCTGGAAACACCCAAAGAAACATGGAATTAACTGAGAAACTATTACCTAAGTATTCCAAGTCCTGATGTAGTGGCCATATGGCAAGGCCTGAAACATTCTCTGCCATAGAAGGAGAAGGCAGTCCTGTGTGAAATACTCAGGTGAGGTGATGACAGGAAAATGACCTTCTGAAAAAAATTCTGGTGCAAGCTCTGCATTGACAGATATGGAGGAATCTTTGATTGCAGTAATTATGATTTTACAGTGATAAAGCATGTCTCATTCTGGCTCCCACAGTGCCCTGTGTAGAATCACACTGCTGAGGTGCTGACACTTGGTACCAGCAGGTGAAACCAAGGCATGATAAATGTGGCATTGAGGAAATGAGAAAAATCTCTGATGAGAGGGAGCACTTGCAAATGTAACTCAAATGTAACTGCAGGGCAAGAAAGTAAATGCTCAGTTTTAAGAGATTATTTATCAGCCAGCATTGCTGTATCTTTGAGCCTGGCTCATGGCTTTTAAACACCAATTGTTGTCAATATTAAAAGTGTGAGCTTTGACTTGAAGTACTCAGACCATTTTCTTTCCATGAACTGTTTTTAGACAGTTTAGACAGTCCCACACCCTGGGGCTGCTTCACAGCTTTCAGTTCTTTACCCTGTGTGGAACAGCCACAAATCCCACACAACTATTTATCTGACAGGTTTAAAAAAAAATCTTCTCACCTGTACAGAACTATTCAGAGAAATGGGCATCTTCAGGTGACAGCTCATCCAGTGCCACCCCTGCCATGAGCAAGGACACCTTCCACTATCCCAGGCTGCTCCAAGCCCTGTCCAAGCTGGCCTTGGGCAATTACAGGGATCCAGGAGCAGCCACAGCTTCTCTGGGAACCTGTGCCAGGCCTCTCCCCCCTCACAGGGAACAATTTCTTCCTGAAAGGTCTAAATTTGTTATAATATGCTAATAAATAACCATGAGAGGAGTGTTTGTGGGAGCCAAGTGAAACTTGACATAGTTTTGAACCTGACAAGACATCTGCCCAAATTCCAAACATTTAGAGCATCCTGGAAGACCCAGGTCCGGTGATACATTTGCTGGAAACCTGTCTTAACAGGTTAATTTAACTGCTTAGACACCAATTCTAAATAACACACCATTTTCAAGACTTATTTTCAATCACTTATGCAGCAGACAAAAAAACCCCCGAACTCTGAAAGTTACATTTTGAATTCCCATGAGGGCTCACCTCCACAATGGAACTAAAAAAAAAAAAAAAAAAAAAAAGAAGACTTATTTTTTTAAGTCAAAACAACAATATGTGCTGAATTTTCACAAGCACTTTGGGGGTGGGAAGCAGAGAATTTGGGAATATTCAGGAGAAACATTTGTATTGTAACTCTGCTAAGAAACAATGTGCTCTAATTAGATGGCAGCAGGCAGCAGGCTTGCAATATCCACACAGCCCTTCTCACATTATTAATATTTTATCCTGACTGGGACCCATCATGCATTCTTTAACATTCATTTTCTGCGCTTCACAGGTTACAGGCAGGTCTTCACTTTCCATGCCTAAATGATAATAAATCAAGGTCTTTAGCAAACATTTTAGAAAAGAAAATTGGAGGGTTCTTGTTTTTTGAGGGGTTTTTTTGCCACAGAAAGGCAAGGATTATGATTTACCCACTGCTGGGACATTTACTCCTACTGTGAATGATAGCAGAGATAGAAAATTGCCTTGAAAATTGCTTTGAATTATATCTACAGCAAATTCTTATCTTCTTCTGTGTGGGGAGGGTGGTTGCAAATGCATTTATTTTACGTCTAGGTTTCTATGCATTCTGCCATACACAGGTTTAGTTGGGAAGGTCACTGAGTAGGATTCCTCATTTCAAATTTAAAGAAGAAAATGTACCCAGCTACCTCTGGCCTATATTTCAGGGGAGTGTCCCCAGCTTTCCTTCAGCTGCTCTTTCAAGCTGGCATTTTTAAATGGATTTTAGTCTATTGTCAAGCAGCTGCTGGTGTAGGGTCACCATTAAAATGAGCTCTGCTGTGAAAATGCATTTCCTGCACAGATGTTGCTGTCTGGATTTCCTTGGTTGGGAATGGACCAGGAGGTTTCATCATTTTGGTAATGAATGGAGGGGGAAAATTAGCACAAAACATTGATGACAAAGGCAGCTGCCAGTTAAAATCACAGAGCAGGTAAGCCAAAAAACAGCTGAAACTTCCATACCAAGTATTTCCATCGAGCTTCAAGGAACTAGAGATGTGTCTCTCGAAAATAACATTCTACTGTGTGGCCTTCTGAGCCTGCAAAAGCTCTTCCTTTCCTGTTAGTTCCCACTTGTTTCACATTTCTGTTTCCTATCACTGTTCTCTGTTGAGTTAAAATTCCCTCCATCTCTCTCTCCATCTTTCATAGTAAGTCTAATTGTTTCTCCCCTTTACTACTTTAGAACAAAATCATGTTGGACTTCTGTTTGGGTAGTGCTTTTTGATGTTAGAGATCATTTGCCTTTCATCTTTTATCTCCTTTAAAGGGGAATTTTCTTTCAAATGTGGTCTTTCTTCAGCTCCTTATTTATCTTTTGATTTTTCTTCCTTTGCAGATTGATATTTTTTTGCTCAGATTTCTTTTTTTACTGTTGCACAGTTAAATTGCTCTTTCTCTGTTAGGCCTCTGACCTCATAAATCTGTATCTCCTTTATCAAAAAGATCAGAGGAAAAAGCAAAAAAGAAAGGGGAAGCTCAGTAAGTGGGAAAAAATCAATATATTATATGCACAATACTCATTTGTGGGAACTGAGGTGATTCTGCACTATCTGAATTATTGAAGAATTGATGAACTTTACCAGGATCAAGGTCCCATTGTGCTTCACCAAAGACTATCCTTAAGGAGTTTAAGCAAACAGGGTGTACAAAAAGCAGAGGAAAAGATAATTCCCCATCTGTAGGATGGAGAATTGAGATTCAAGACAAGGTTTTCCAAAGACCTCAACAACCATTAAGGAAACAAGCCCAAATTCCCCTTGTCAACGTTTTGTCTTCATCCTGATGCCTCCTTTGGGCAGGCTTGGGGCCTCCAGGGATCTCTGACATATGGACTGGAGTGAAAATCATCAAGGAAAATGACTTCAAAGGCTCAGATTTTCCTCGGGACATTGGGCATGAGGCAGTGAACTAAGCTGGAAAAATCTGGTCGTAAATGTCACAGGAAGAATGGAGCACTCCTGAATTTGTGGTTTGCTGCTCACAGAGCAGAGCAGTGGCCCCAGAACAACCTCCCCGGGTGCTTTCACTGGGGGTGATGTTTGCAGTGCACCCCCACACCCCAGCAGGTGTTCCCATATTAGGAAAAGAGTTAAGGCCTCACCCCTGAACTTTTAAGGAAAAAGAACCAGAAACTTCTGTGCTTCTCTCACCATAATTGGCCTGGTGCCAGGACAAAAGCACCTGTTGGGTCCTTGAGCTGTTCCTCAAAAAATTTGGTTATTTTCTATTGGGCATCATGCAAAAAAACCCTCAAAAAATTTGGTTATTTTCTATTGGGCATCATGCAAAAAACCCTCCTAGATCATTGAATACTTAAGAGAGAACACAGAGATTCTTGGGTCCTTTTGGATGTCTTAGCAGGTGCAAGGGACCTCCCTGCACTGTGCATGTCTTTATTCTTTTGTTTTGTATAATTTGTTATTTTTTCTTTAATTAAAACCTTTTGACTTTTTCAAAACACCTCTGATCACACAGTCTCACCAATTATTTTAAGTCATTTGTGGGACTTTGCTGGTGATGAACCTTCGTGGGGCTAAAAACACGCTGGCCTCACACAGAAATTCATCAGGGCTCGTCTTTCCTTGGGATCTGTGGTTGATTGGGGAGGCTGTGCCTGCTTGGGGAAGTGTCCTGCAGGATTTGTGTTTCTCCTGCTTTGCTGGGAGAAGTGTTTGTTTCTTATGCATTTATAGGATTCAAAAGGGACTGAAGGGAGAGGAAGGAAAGCAGGAGGAAAGGACATAGGGAAAGGAAGGAAGGTTGGTTTGCCCAGAGGCCCAAACAATGAAATGTCTGGTTCATGTTATATAAAACAATGCAGCACCATAACAAAACAGCACCTTAGGGTCTTTCAGCAGTGCTGAAATGAGTCTTCTAAATATTCATGGTAACTATTAAAAAAAAAAAAAATCTAAACAAGTCTTATGCAAAGGCTTCTTTCCTTCCCACTTCTCCATGACTCCATGCTGGCATTTCCAATTCTCACTGCATAAATGAAATTAGGAAAAATTATAAAGAAAATAGTAAGGATGAGAGTTTATTGAAGACATAATTAAAAAAAATCAAACTCAAACCAAATCAAATTGATTTACCAAAATCAAACTCAGGGCTTTCACTTTGAATCTTCTTTAAATAATTCTTTCTACAAGTTTTGTTATAGAAGCTTCAGGCTCATTGAGTAGGCTCTGATACATCCAGAGTTTGATTTACAGGGTTCCTTGAAAAAATTGCTTTCTGTTCGTCTCTGTTCAAACAATGTTTCAGTCAGGAGGGGAAAAAGCCAATTTAACACTGAGGATTTTGCAAAGCATCACAACATGCTTCTGATTCAGAGTATTTATCACCACGTTTCGCTTGAGTAAACACTGTTGATTAGAACCCAAGCCAAATTATCAGAAAACATGCTCCATGTCTGCTTTTATGTTGAATTCATACCATAGTCTATTTAAAGACAAAAGCAATGCTATGGGGTTTACCAGCAGCCTCTTCTTGTTGCATAAGGAGTCCAAGCTTCAGCTTCCTTGCGACACTACAAGATGTTGATTTGTTTGGCAAAGCCAGCCTTTAACAAACCAGATATGTACCTCTATGACTGCAGTTAACAAGTCTCTGTAGTTGAATCATTCCAGTCAAAAAGCAATTTGTAAGTGCTGCTGTGCAGCTTCCAAGTGTATTTGGAGAGAATCTCTCCCTTGTTCTACCACACTGCATTTCATTATTGTAAGGAATGAACAAAACAGCAGGAAAGTTCATATAAAAAAAAGGCTAAAAACAGGTCAGTGTTTTCAAATCCCCTCAGAAGCAGATTTTTCAAAGATCTCCAGGCTCCTCCAGATGCAAACAGGCACTTTCTGGGATCTTCTGAGCATGTCTACACACATTAGGTGTCTGAAGTAGTCTGGGAAAAAAATAAGTTATAATTGGGCCATTAATTATTTTTATAACATACATTAAAGATGATTTGTGAGTGATGATGTCTGCAAAGGAGGAAAAGTGATCTGATTTATACATGTCTTCCTGTCTATGTGAATATTCTTTGTGATGTGGTTTCAGCCTGCCTTTTCAAAATGTTCACTTTGGTAGGATTTATCCCACAGCCAGATGTCAAATACCAACTAATTAAGTCATACTTCATTAAGTAGCTCTTTTACTGGAAACAGGTAGGATCCAGGTTCCTGGTTTGGTTATCTACCTCGAGGTGAGATGAATAGCCTTGTAAAACTGTTCTTCAGTTTACTCTTCCTACAGACAGTGTACTGGAACCAAACATTTACCTCTTTCGTGGTTAAAGTTCCATTAGAAATCCCCAATGTAATGGTTTCTACATGAGGTTAAAGCAATTATTTTCCCTCCCCTTGCAGATAACACAAGCTCACAACTATTATTGGAGACATAACTTAAACCCTGTTAGGAATGCCTTATATCATCTCATTTCTCAGTGGAAGCCAACCAGAGGATTGACAAAGGATTGGCAGATTCTTCCTCTCTTCCATTAAAGAGCAAAGAAACATTGATGGGTTTTTACATTTGTTTTAATGTTTCTCTTTATTTAAACATGATGAGAGCAACTTTTTGAAAATAGAGCCATCTAAAAATAGGTATTACATCATTATGAGCAACTTACTCTTTCCTTGAACATGATTTTAGACAAAAATAAACCTTTTTCTCATCATTGTCAGAAAGAATCCTTGCTGTAGCTCCTAGAAATTCAAAGAGAGGTTAGAGCAGATTTCTGCAGATTACCGACTTGGAGACCCCAGCTCTTCAAAGTCATAGAGCAAGATAAAATCTAAACAATTTATTTCCTTTTAAAACTGAAGAATAAAGTCAGTTGCCACATAGGTGCTGGACATTAAAAAGGTTGGGTGGGTCCTCGTGTGTTTAATGAAGTGGAAGATGTAATAATTTGCAGGAAAAACATGCATTTCAGACAGAAATTGGCTCACCTAAAAGAGGAAGAACCTTTCCTGGTCCTCAATAGGAATATAAAATCTTTAGAGTCTGTAATTCAGAATGAAATCTTATCCAAGGACTGCTGATATCCATTGATACCCATGGAATGCTTCAAGCACTCTATGAATATTTTAAAAGAGATTTCTAATCTTCAATCTCCTCCACACTGAGATAGCTGCCCTTGATTCCTTATCTTGGCCTAAGACTTGAGGAGCTGGTCTCTCAAATTAAGCAGCCACTCAGTCCTTTGCATCTTGCTGTGCTCTGCTTTAAAATGCAGCTCGAGCGCCCGTGTTTATAAGATGGGAAGTCACTAAATCTAATTTTTCTCCCTCTCTAATTGCATTTTGTGCCATCAGCTATGAAAACGTGACCCCCACGGAAACTTAATGCTTCTGCTTGCATTACCTCACCTCCCCTGTGGATACACACTCCCTGCCAGCTCTCTCCTTGTCAAATCCAGTGATGAACTGCCCCTGGTGGGAACAATCTGCTGCCATTCCCTGATTTTCCCGGTTACATTTACCAGGAGCTTGGTTGTAACCTCCCAGAGCAGCACTAGTGAGAGGCAGCCTGTATTTCTAGAAGGAACAATTTGGCAACGAGGACCTGAGCGTCCTTTTCATCCTTGGTTGTCGCCCTGATCTTTTTCAGCCTTCTGATGTTTGCATTTTTGTAGTGGAGTTTCTCACAGATTTTCATGTAAACAAAGTGATGTTTGCATTCCTCTCTGGAGGAGGGACAATTGATGGACTTCTAGTTTGAACAGTGTGGCGGGAGAGGTGGCAACCTCATCCTCCAATCCATGGTCATTGTCCAAAATCTCTATAAACCGAAGTAGGAAAATAAACTTCTCTCTTTTTGCCCTGACGACCTCATGGTGTGTGTGTCATTCATTTCGTGTCCTATAGTAACACTTGGTCAGTGGGGGTTTGAGGTGGAGGCAATGGATTTGGATAAACATCTGTGACCAGGTATGAAGGTTTTGGTGGAGGAGTTTGTGCTGCTGTCACTGTTGTTACCAGTGGTAAGCTTGTCAAGCAATCCCCTGGAAAATGTAGGGTTAAGCATCAAATAGAGGAAATAGACATTCAGGAAATAAGCTGGTCTAGGGAGGGGTGTCCCTGCCCATGTCAGGGGTTTGGAATGAGATGTTCTTTAAGGTCCCTTCCAACCCAGTCTTGTTGCCATTATTCCAATTCCAATACAGGATTATTCACCATGTGGCTAAAGAACCCTTTGCACTCTTCACAACAACCACAACCTGCCTTGATTCCTCCAAGCAACTGGCCTGGAATTGTTTCTGGCACTTTCTCTTCTATGAAACCAGAAAGAAAATGGAATGAATCAGCATATGAAGAAAAATCCCTGTTGTTTTAATAAAAAACAAATCCATAACCTGCCCACAATACTTAAATCTCTTTGCATTATTCCACAATGCATGAGGTTGATGTTGGAATGCTGATACTTGTGGTGGTTAAAAAAAAAAAATAAATAAAAAATTCTGTTTTGGAAAGCCCCCACGAACTGTTATTAGCTGCTTTTGCTGCAGCCAGAGTATTCTTTAATATCTCTGAAACTGTGTCACCTCATGGGCATACAGGATGGGTCTGAAGTTTTATCAAACAGCCTTGAGAGACAGAATTACTTATCCATTTGTGAAAGAGCTCACTGAGGGCAGGGCAGGCAGCAGGTTTGCATTAATACAGAACATTTTCTGTGGCACTGGGCAGTGCCTTGGTCCTGGGATTGCTCAGCCTGGATGCAGCTGCTTTGGCTCTGGCTGTTTTGGGACCACATTACCCAAAGTTTCAGGCACTAAAGGACTGGGTGAGCAAGCAAACAGGGTGCAACCAAAATAATCTGAGCCTGGTGAGGCTATTTGATGTCATGTCCCCTTGCCCAGTCATTCACATTGAAATGCCAGCTTGAAGCAGATTTGCTAAATCCACCAGTACTGGATGTTGTAGATTTGTGGGAAAACTCCTGGAAAAGTTGGGATGTTTGGTTTTTTGGGTTTTTTTCCCTCTGTAGCCACAGCAACCTCCTGTGCTCTGCTAGTCTCTGAGCTGGTGAGTTTGTGTGGATCAGAGGTGCTGTCCCAGCCCCTGGGCTGGCTGCTCCTGATTTACACCAGCCTGGAGCTGTCTCCTCAGGAAGGCTTTAATTTACAGTGGCAACCTGAGCTAAAGTGTCAAACTGCCTTGTCTTAGCCTGGGTGTTATCTCAAAGTAATGATGTTGAGTCAATTCAAGTTAAGAACAAGCTTTTTTATGTATTTTTTTTTCTTTTCTGGAAGAGTGAAAAGGAGAGTCAGCTCGCAAAGATTACTTTTAAAGCAGCATTGTTTTCAAGGCAAGCTGAAAGTGAGCTGCAGCCATCCATCAGCCAGACTGTACTGCACAGTAAACTAATTTCCCATTTCCACTTAATTTTGTGTTTAGCTCTGTAATTTGTACATCTCAGAGCAGCTACTGTAAAACCTCAGACAATCAAAGAAAAAAAAAAGGAAAAAAAGAAAAAAAGACAACCTAAAGTAAACCATGAATAAAAAGCCACAACAAAAAAAACCCTAGAAGTGTCTGGACTTACCTAGAATATCAATGTGTCCCTGACAAAGGCTCTTTGTGAGGAAACCCAATCTGCATTGCCAGAGCTCCTAATTCTGCAAACTTTTCACATCTTCTTAATTGTTCTCTCTGTTAAACAGCCCTTTTATATTTTCAACCAAATATATATATAATAAATTAATTATCTGCCTTATCCCTTGAAAGTGATCCATCAAGATGTGAAGATGATGGCTCTTTCATAGATGTAAAGAATTTGCATACACGAGCTGTAGGAGTCCCTGACATGTTGTTCAAAAATTAAATCACATGCATTCATCAGACAATGGACTTGTCTTATGCAGTAAAAGAATATTCAATCAGCTGGAACAGATGCTTGGAGGAAATTTCATTCTTGAGGTAACATTGCCTTACTGACAGGTGCATGAAAGAGTCTCAACTGTGGAGCAAAGATGAAAAATCAAATGAAAATCCTTTTTTTTTTTTATGGCAATGAAAAACAATTACTTTTTAATGGGAATCTGTAGCCACTTTTGCAGCTGATCCAGTTTGAACTGTTTCCATGTGTTATCCAAAAATCTGCCGGGGGGAGGGCACTGCTGAGGTACCACTCGTGCTGTGGAGTGAGGCATTCCCATTCTCAGGTGTCTTCTACTCACTCAGAGAATGAAAGGGGACCTCAAACATAATTACATGGGAAGAATAATTAAAAAGAGAAGAAAATTTCTTGTGTGCTACTCCATATAGGAAAAGGGCTGCTCTGCTCCCCACGTTGCATATAAGGCTCACCTGCTAAGTGCTGCAGAGGAAAGGCTTTAAATCTCCCTGTGTTTCATAAGATAAGGCAAAGGATTTTATTGATGTGGATGTATCTCCTTTTTGGTAATTTCTGGAGGCAGAGAAAAATATCTGAGGGCTGAGGTGTGTCCTGGGCAAGAGAACTCCCATTAGTTACTTACTCCTGAATTTTCCAGCTAAGTAAAAACCTACCAGAAGCAATTGAGAAAAATGCATTACTGATTTAAGATGTTACTTTTAAAATATTACTACAGACCTTCTGCATGTGTTGGCCCTCCCAAGCATCACACATTTCCAGGCCCCTTTCCTAGCCACACAATAAATTCTGTTGTTGTCTATAAGGTAAAACTCTGGACATCAAGAAATATGGATAAATCAGACACATAAATCTTCAGAAAGGGGACAGGAAACTTCCAGAAAAATAGTTAAAAGCAGGCAAAAAAGCATTTTCAAACAGGAGAGCATTCCATCAGAAAATATCCTTTTGCCAAGGGGTAGGGAAGGGGAGAAGGTTGTTAGTGAAGTTCACTCACTTTAAATTTTTTTTTCCTAATTCCCTCTAGAATATCAAAGACCTTTTTTCCAGGTCATGAGGAAAGAAAAAAATTCTCACTTATGTGTTCTCTGATTGCAAGAACTCTCCGTTGCAGGGAGTCGACTTTACAGTCTGTCTTCAGAGGGCTCCTTTGGCTTCACAACTGCAGAGTTTGGGTTTGGGGGAGGTTAGTGGGGTTTCTTTTCTTCTTTTCTTCTCTTTTTTTTTTTTTTTTTTTCCCTTTCACACTGCGTTTTACATTTTAAGAATTTCTTGGGTTTTGTCAAAAAATGCCTGCTGGTGCTTTCAGTGCCTCTCAGTGTCTCCAGCAACAATTATCCCCAACCAGCTCCTTTCCAGAATCTCACAAAAATATGCTTTGAGATACAGAGACAGTCTCCCTCTCTCTCACACACACACAAGGGTTGCAACTGTCATTCTCTGTCAATTATTTTCTGTGGGAAATGAACTTGCTGCAGGAGATGGGGCGAGTCTCATTGAAGTCATCTGTGCTGAATGGTTTCTCGGGGTGGTTTTTTTTTTTTTTTTGAGGGGTAACAGATTCAACAGATCAGTAGCCAGGACTGTATTGTCTTGATTTTTGCATGCTATTGGTGAACTTACAGTGTGCCCTGGCACTTGGAGATCCGTGCCTTTTATAGTCTGGGGCTGAGGATGTTGATGCAGATGTCTTTGCCATCTGAGCAGCTCAGAGCTGCTTTTCAGGCTCTCATTTAAATGCTGTGCAGCTCCCACCACTCTCCTGGCACAGCTTTGCTCAGAACTGAGAGGGGATGCTTGTGCCAAATGTAAACCATTGCACTGACCACATCCAGGGGCCTCATCCTCAGCTCTGCTGGGGCTTGCTGCCAGTAGGAAATGGCCTCAGGGTCACTGTGGTCACTGTGGCCACCATCCTAAAAATCTCCATGTCCACAGTGATGGTTAAACTCTGACCAGGACAAGGGATGTGGCTTAGGATCAAAGGTTATAGGTGGAAATCCACGTGCCCAGATTTGGCTTGCTTGTCCCCAGCTGCCAGAACAGATTTTGGGGCAGTTGACCCACGTTAAAAACAGGGAGACAAAAAGGAGGTGAAGGTTGTTTTTCTCTCTGTCTCTGCTAAACTGGGATATTGTCCCCCCCTTTTAAACCTCTTCCAGTGTTACTCTTGGTGTTGTACATTTGAAACCTCCATGCTGGAAAACAGTTATTTGTAATGTAGGGAAAGAATACTCTTATTCAGTTAAAAGAGGTGAGTTTTTGTTCTTGCAAGGTAAAATCTTCCAAATTGTTCCTTGTCCAAAAGACAGCTGGGTACACATGGATGAGCACCTCTTTTATGGTGATTTCTAAATGCTCACATATAAGCAAACAAGTAAGTAAGAAAAATTATGTTCTGTGGATAAAACCCACAGCTCTGCAGCCCCCACCTGCTTTTCCTTATTAAAAAGTAAAATTCTACTCTTTAGTGCAGATCAATACCAGACTCCAGGGGGGTCTTGGCCTCTGGGTGGTTAAAAAGAAAGATGATAATTACCAATCCTCTGGGCAGCACACATGCTTAGGGCTGGCAACCTGTCCCCTCTGTGAGTGTGTGATGGTCAGCAGGGCCAGGCCTTCAGAGCCCTTTTGTCTTCAGTGACAGGAGCAGGGTGTTGTCAGAGAGCTGCAGCTTGGTGCACTCGGCTGGGTGAAAGCATTGAATCCATGCTCCTTTTATCCCTATTCAGCACAGTTTTGTGTGTGTTGTCTCCAATTCTTTGAATCTGTTGGCTGAAGGAGCACTCCAAGCAGTTCAAAAGCGCACAGAAATGCTCTTTTTCCCTGCTCCATGTTAGTACATCAATGCTCCTGACACCTTGTTGCCTGGCTGGCTGCGGCATCTGGGTGCGTGCTCAGGATGTGGCAGCAACATCCTGCAAAAAACTGTTGCTTTGCTCTTTGAAAATGCCACTGACCTTATGAAAAACAATCTCCTGACACAGGCTGGAGGAGTAAATTACAGCACAAAGTGTCTGTGTGATATTAGGAGTAGAAAGAGAGTCTCAGGGCTGGTCCCTGCAGGCACTACCAAGGGGTCAGGAGAAAAATCCTACACCAGTTGACCCACTGGTGTGGTGAAAGTGTCAGGCAAACTGGGCAAAATGCTGGGGAAACTGGGCAAAATGGGGCCATGTAACTGTCTGGCTGTACAGAACATGGTAAATAAATACCCTTCCCACCTACAGGGCTCATTCTCCTGTCCTGACACAGCCCCTTGCTCTGCCAGGACAGCCAAGCATGTGGGTGAAGGACACAAATACTCTAAGTGGTTTTCCTCTCCTAATGACTAAGCTGCTCCTTTCATTCCTTTTGTCTTTTGCTGACTCTGTTCCTCCTCCCTGCCTCTGCCTTATCTCCAGCTGTCTGTGTAATAGTGCCATAACCACTAAATCCTCTCTCAGCCTCCTTGGTATTAACTGCTGTTGTCACCAGCTACTTCTTGTCAACATTACTTGATCCCCTTTGTGCATAGCCCTGTCTTAACTCATTCTACCTGAAATTCATCAGTATATTCAGGGATGAGATATGTAGGGAAAGAGAAGTCTGCTTTTCAATCCTCCTTTATTTGGAAAAAAAAAAAAAAATCTCTCCCTACATGCAGAGCTGAAAAAGGATTTGATTTATGTTACCGCAACTCCACTGATTCCACCCAAAGTTTCTCTAATTTCAACTGGTGTAAGGCAGATTAAAATCCATCTCAGAGTACAGTACCTTGCTGCTGTGGAATTACTTTTGACTGGGTGAGAGATAGGAAGCATTTTCCCAGCCTGAAATACATTTTCATCGTTATCTCTTGCACAGGGCTCAGCGAGAGACTGTTACTGGAATTCTCTGCAAATCACCTGAATTACAGATAATCCTTTAGCAGCCCAGGAGCAATAAAAGACTGTATGGCATGGGAAGGAATGTTTCTGCATGCCCTGAATGCAGTGGAAGCAAAAAAACTGCCTGCCAGCTGCACATCCAGTCTAGGGGTGAAAAGAACTGCCTTACCTTGCCAAGGAGGGGTGAATATGGCCCCAACATTTCTAATGTGCTGCCCTGTGGTTATCTCACTGATTTGCAGCCAGTCTGGCTTCAGGTTACCTTCTTGAAATGTTTCTTTTAGCAGAAAATGTTTTATTTAAGGCTGGGAATACATTTGCAAAGTATTTTGTATTGTCCTGATTTGTCTTGCTGCATATCCTCCACAATATCATGGAATATCTTCTCTCTGCTCTCCCCATGACTTTTCCTTATCTCTGCTGATACTTTGCTGTTCACACACCTGGGTGGGGGCAGGGTTTGTTTTCCACCTCTTCATTCCACCTCTTCATTCATTTCCACCTCTTCCTCAGAGGAGGAAAGGGCAACAGGTCCAGCCCCCAGTTCAGTGCTCCATGAACTCCAGTTGGCACCAGTTAAAGACAGCCCAAATCTTACTGGGTCCCTGGAATATTCATTTACATCTTTCATCACAGATTCTCCAACACTTCCCTCTTTGAGAGGAGCTCTAGTTTGGGCAAAGTTGTCCATCTGTTTCACTGCCTTGCCAGGAGGCTCTGCACTCCTGTCTTTTAACCAGTTCATGGTCAAACAGATCACACCAACCTCAGCCTTCATCTCACCTGAAGCCAACACTTTTCTTCCCTCCCTTTGATACCTTTTCTCACCATTTTAACAACACCAGCTAACCAGAAGCAAGCAATATATAGCTGGAATTTTTTCCTCCCAAATCAGGGGGAAAAAAAAAAAAAATATATATATATATAGTGATATTCACATTGAAAAATAAATGTGTGATATCCTTATAAGTGTGAGGATTGGTCTGCAATTAAGACAGCAGGATGCTTCAAGCAATATCTCAGTGCAGAAGTAATCACACATCTTGGGTGAGTGAATTTATTTTATTCATGGTTTCAGACATGCTGGAGGTCTGCAATCTCCATTAATGTGTTGTCCCAGCTTCTGAGGAGTTTAGGAGGAACTGAACTTCTGGAAACTTCTGTGATTTCTTGCTAGGAGAGAAATGAGCCAGCAAGGAACCTGGTTCTTGTATAATTGATCTCATCATCTATATTTATGTGAAAAACAGCAGGCAGGTGAATTCTGCTCCCACTCTCATGCTCAGTCCTGAGCTGAAGCTCTTTGTGCCCTAATAGAAATAGTGATGGGATTTAATAATAACCCAAGTAGGCTTGCATCAGGCCCAGACTCCAGGCCAGTGTCTGATTTTTTTTTTTGTAGCTGCTTTTATGATTCTTTACTAAATAAAGTGATGTGTTAGCATCCAATTCTCCCATCACAATATTTCTAGCAGGACTTTCCTTTTACACAGTAAATATTTCAGTGTTAAATGGTCTTACCAAACACTTCAGACATCCACCCCTAAGACAAGCAGTGGATATGTTTCTCCTGCAGTTTTGGCCATCAATATTTGTTGATTAAATTGCATTTATGCAATACACATAAATTCTTTCACTGGGAAGCATAAGGAAACCAGGAGTCCATCAGAAGGGTTGGTAAAGGCTCTGGGGCTCTGGGAAAGTGCACAAGTGTTTTGTGCTGAATTCTGTGCAGATTTCCAATGAAGAAATAAAAAAAAGAAAAAATGAGGGAGGGAAAGTGCCCTATTCCCTTAAATGATGAACTACAGAACAGTCATTTCACCTCTATTTGAAAAGGATTTACATGGATGAGGAAGAGGCTGTCAGGGGAAAGAGCAAATGAGGGTTTGAAATGAGAATGACCTGAACAAGAGATTTCCTCAATCCTGAAGTCATTGCATCCCCCAAAATTCTATATAGCTTAGATCTGGCTATGCCAGGAGTGCTCAGAGATGAGTCAGAGCCAAGCCAAACCCACCCAGCAGAGAGACAGAGAAGTGCACACAAGTTGCCTATGCCTGAAGAACTCGAGTGAGTGGATGTTTGGTAGGGAAAGGAATAAAAATTCAGTTTTGACTACACTGAATTCAGGTCTGTTAGGAACTTTCAGGTGGACACTGCCACAGATTAGGGCAGGAAATATTGAAAATGCTGCCTAGGCTGACCCTAATGCAAAAGAGGGTCCAGGAGACCCCAAAGCTGCAGCTCAGCCAATCCATCAGCATTCCTGAGCTTTCCAGAAGCTTAAGCAAAACAGCCCAAATTAGATTTATGCAGTTAAGTAAAAGGCTGAGGTTTAAATCCTGGTAAAGCTGATTCATTCCCTGCTACTCTGTATTTTAAAGGGCAGACTGTCAGGCAGTGAAACACTGCCCCTGTCTCTGTGCAGCACGTGGGCCTCCCCTGCCCCTCACAAACCCTGCCTGCTCGTGTTTGGGCTGAAAGCCTGCAGGAGTAAATGCTCAGGACTACGTGACATGCATGGACCTGCAGCACAGCAAACTCAGAGCCCCATAATTCACTGTTTACAAACACATTCACAAGTCTCTTAGCTCGGTGATGGGAGTAAATGAGCAAACAGGCTCAGCAGGCACTTACCTGATTTCCCGAGCCCAGTAAAGCCATTTAGTTTATTCCAAAAAGCTATAGGGGATGAGATGGGAGGAGAAGATCTTCCCGATTCTAATTTCTAAATATATTAGGTGCAAACACTTCACTTTTATGAGAAAGTTTAACATTTAGCTCTATGAATATGAATCTTTGTTATCCACCCAGATGAAGATTGTTGTCTTTCAAACCCATCACTTCTGCCACATCTATTAGATAAGGTCCTTTTCTGTCATTTTTTCCATCCAGCTCAGTGTCTGATAGTAGGAAATTAGCACAGGGCTATAAATTCTCCCTACTGTCTGATTTTGTTCTCAGCAGATATATTTTTTCTCATTCAATTTCATTTCTTATTTTGTCAGTGCATTGTATTTCAGAAATAGCTTGCTGGTTTTTTCTGTTGGGATTTTTTGTTGTTGTTCTTCAAGCAATTACCATGCTACAGCTACAAAAAGTCATTTGCTTTCATTCAGGAAGGCTTCTTGCACAGTGCCAATATAGAATATTGTAATATGCTGCAAATCCTTCATTTCTATTTAGGTTTGGAGTGTGCCTGTTAGTTTCTAGGGAATAAATCATCACTGTCTGATGACTGAAATGACCTTAAGTCTCTACAGCAATTTTAAATGAAACTAAGTTGATTCTCATTAAACACACGCAATTTTGCCTAGCATTTCAGTTATTTATTTTTTTTTTGTTGATGGTCTGGATCACTTCAAATCCTTTTCTGCAGCTAATTATCAAACTATATTTTGTTCTAAGTCTGATTGATACTGCTATGCCTCTTTAGAAGCCGTAGATACAATAGGAAAATGTGCTCTCCTCAAAGCACCAAGAATTTTCTGGGAATTGAATTTCACCTTGAATCACTCCAGCTTAGCCACATTATCTTTTATTAGCTTTGCCTTAAAGCCTCTTTCTCCAGAATCTCATACGTGGTTATCTCTCAAGACACTTTCTGATATCACTGCTTGTGATATTTAAGCTCACCCTGCTATCAAGATAGCACATTGATTTACCACATTCCTGATACTGATTTCCCATCACCGATGCCCATTCAGGCTGCTTTGAGCACGTTCAGCAATAAGACACCTGAAACACCCACACTGCAGAAATTTGATGGTTTGAGAGCCAAGATTTTTTTATAACTCTTAAGTGCACCTTCACTTTCTTTATTGCACCGAGTATGAAGTTAAATTCACCAAGCAACATAAATCTCTTCCACCTCTGAGCCCCGTGGAAAAGAAATCATTAAAGGGGCATTGCTGCATCATATGTTAAAAGTGGTGAAGGGAAAGACTGAAGTAAAATGTTCACAGGATGGTGCCTGGATTTTGGTATCCAGGACAAGATGTAACTCTTCAAATTTCAGACATCTGTGGTGTCGACACCCATCCCACACTCCTGGGAGAGGAATGTGCCCTTGGAGGGGAAGAGTCATGTGGCCAAGTTTGGAAAACTGCTCCAGGATGAGATGATTCATCCCCACTTCTCCCCATTGCCTGGAGGCAAAGTGGACAACCAAATCCAACAGAACAATCCACACTGGAGGCTTGGAGTTCAACAAGATGAGTTCCACAAGTACAATCTATATTTAAATATTTGACGTTGAAGCCAGCTCAAAACATCCCATCTTGTCCTTCTGGGTTTACATGATCAAAATCGCTAAAATGCCTGGTTTTCAGGAGGTCTGAGTGCTTCTGGTTCCTGTTAAAAAAACACAGGAGCATGAAGTCAATATAAAAATTTTAAAGTTGGTTCTTGAAATCAATCTAATTCTGCCTCCACTCAGGACAGTTTTGAAATATGGTTTTAGCAGGAAAATTTCTTGACTCTGATGCTTTAAATAGTCACTTATGTATGCTTTCCTGAACCCATATTTTTAGGCATCAGCCTTAAAACGTCCCCACTTTCAAAAATCTCTGTTGGCATTAGTCAGAAGCCTTTGTAACAACTGCCTTTGGTTATGATGATTATGCTTCTTTTTTGTTACTTCTCTCATTTTTCTCCCTTAACAAAATTAAATAGACCTGCCTCAATTATAAGCCTTCCTGAATTACCAGGCTTGTGGGTTGTTTTAGGATTCTAATACTGCAAAGAATGTTGAATGTAACAAGAAAATCATGAAACCAGATGTATGCATAATAAATTGCCAAAACCTAATTTCATTCTTTTTTTTTTTTCAGGCTCCATTTTGCTGACCTACCTACTTGGCAAAGTTCTTCTAATAGCTGAGTTATTTTATCCTCAGAGGAATTTTGAATTTAGATACAAGCCCATACATTTTGGCCAAAATGAGCCTGCAAAATTAACACTATTTTGGATGGCAGGGGAAAAAAACCCCTGGAATCATCATCTAAAGGCATTTGAAAATGTTCCAGGAACATCATTACATATGTATTTTTAGTCTTCCTACTGGCAGCAAGAGCAGTGCAAGACAAATTTGCATTTCAAGGCTGGAACCAACTGCATTTTGCATGGATCTGATAAAAACATCAGAAGAACAACGAGATACTTTGGCACACATACATTTCCTAAAATGACCAAAAAAAAAAAAATTAGAATTTCAAGGGTGCATTTCTACACCTCCCACTTCAAAGTTTTGCTACTTGGTCTCCCATGAATAAGTTGCAAATAGGCCTGACCTCTCAGTAAAACTCATTCATCTCTATGGGTTTTTCCATGTACATCCCACAAAAGGACTGTCTCAGTGAGCTTACAGATATTGTACAGATACTCAGGAAGAGCAGAGACACCTTTAAATTCACCCCAGTGGTACCAAGTGGGATTTTTCATGGAATCTGTTCTCACTGGAGCCCCACAATATCTCCTTCTCAAAACTTATTGGAGCACTTGATCTTTTGCTGGCTCCCAACAGTGAAGGTAGATCAAGAAGTTACAACCTGGCCTTGCAGAGTCAGCTCCTGAGTTTGTTTCACTGTAGGGTTCAGGAGCACCAGTGGAAAAGTTTTTGAGGCAAACCAGAGGATGCAGAGATCAAAATGTACCACTGAATCTTCCACCACTTCTCTCAGGGTAGAGATAAAACCTGGGCTATTTGCTCAGGGTGCTGCACAGCCCAGAAAACCTTGCTTATTATTGCACTTCCTGACTTTGAAGAATCTCTAGCTGCATGTGATGGCAGAAGGTATTTCATTTTCCAAATTGTGTTTGTACAGAAGTGATGTGTAGGGACAGCAAAATGTCTCTTGGAGACATTTTATTCCTGCACACAGTTTTATTTGATCCCAGGTAGGTGATGTTGGGTTGGAAGTATTCACTCTTCACTCTCTTGAAGCAGCATCTGCTCTTTTAGTGCTGCAAGCTGAAAAAGGAGCATCAGAAACAAGACATTCTTACTTCTCAGGGAAAATGTCAGAGAAAATAAAAGGCTTATCTGAGTGTAAAGTAAATATCCACAATTACTAGAGAATATATCTCTTGCAGCTAGGGAGGAAGTAAAAAGCCTCGTGTGACGCACGACGCTCCCAGCAAACAGAAATAGATTGGCAAAGTTTTCTGATCAAGCTGCTCTGCAACTTTTTCAAGTTCTGCTGCGTCAGATTTGGGCTTCAGCCCTGGCTCTCCCCCAGCAAACCTCCTGCTCCTCTGCCCCCAGCCCTGCCTGTTCCCAGCTCCATCCTGCCCCTCCAGCTGGCTGTGCAGCTGGGCAGGGGGAAGAGAAGAGCCACCCTCACTTGGTTTAGTTGTCCAATTGGCCACTTGGTTTAATTGTCCAATTACAGCTTCAGGTTGTGAGGTCCCATCCTTCTTGTTCCTCCCTCCACTCCGCTATTGTTTGTGCTTTTGGGCCTGACAGTTGTCCTTGGTCTCCAGCAGGAAAAGGATTTATTTTGTCTCCCTACTCTGTGAAGAGAGCTGACTGACACTTAGTATGAGGCTCAAAACTACAGCCCTGGACAGCACAGAATGTGAAAAACATGAAAGCTGAAACTCAAGGCATCATCACCAGTGGCACATTCCTGGCTCCCCGTCCAGAGGAGGCTTTGTCCAACTTCAGTGCTCAGCCAGCCCTGGGAACACTCACAGAATCTTTTGCAATTCCCGACCTGGTGGCATTCTGGGATCAGCCTCCTCAGAAGCTGCTCCAGGACGAAAACTGAACCACAGCCTAGAGCAAATTACATTTCTCTAGGGACAAGCAGGACTCTTTTATCCTCATTTCTTTTGATCTGATAGCCTTTCTATCTCTTTCTCTTTTGAACACGCTTCTCAGTTTCAACCAGAGAAGTCTCTGAGCTGTCAAGCTCCACCAGCCTTTAGAAAGAAAGAAGAAAGGGGGAAGGTTTTAACATGTTAATCTCATCCCACAGTGAAATACCTATTAACTCATCAGTGTGTGTGTCCTGCCAGGCCACTGCCTCAGTCCAGCAGGTGGGAGAGGTGGCAGTGAGGCCAGGAAAGAGGAGTGATTTATGATCCAAACCTCAGAAATCCCAAGCTTTCACCTGCTATTAAACAGCATCTTCAAACTTTAGTGATCACCACAATATCATTGTGCAATGCAGTCCAAAGGCTAACTATGATTTTACTGCAAAAATGATTCCTCTTTCCTGTTTAAAAAAAGTTGACTTTCTATTTCAGGAAATATTATTTGTTCTAAAAAAATTAAGAAAGCACCAAACAGAGCTCTGCTCTTACATCGTCTCTACAGCTTATTTGTTTTTACATATTTATAATGGTGTGGATCATTTTTTCGTCTCCAAAATGAATGATCTCATTTTTAAATAGTTGTTGCTGCAAATTACAGAATCAATTCCATTTTTTCCTGAGTCCACTTTTGAATTTATGTGCCTGGAACTGCACATGGCCTTCAAGGTGAAAAGGCATTTTGAGTTACACAGGTTTGTATCATTTTCTTTATTATTCTTCACTGTGGTTTTCATTTCACACTAACAGTTCTGTTCCACTGACCTTGCCTTCACAGTAAACACTTTCATTAAGTTATTTATAATGACTCACAGGTCTACTAGAGCTGAAACAATGTAGAATTTCCATAGCCAGCTGTATAAAATAAACATTTGAGTATTTCAATACACTATACATTATTTTTGCATCTCAACGTTGAATTTCCTCTGCTGTTCATACAGCTTGGAAGTCACCTTTCCTCAGGATTTTCTCCTACTTTGGAAATCATAGGAGTTACCTGCAAATTCCCCTTTATTTCCTGCTCATTGTCTCTTGTAGATTATTAAAGAATCCTTTAAACACCTCTGTGTTTCGAGGGCACCTCTCAGCTCCCCTGCTGATAGCTTTCCCTTGAGGAAAAATGAGCTTGTCCCTACCCTTCAGTGAAGCACTGAAGGCTTTCAGCAAATTGACATCTCTATGCCAGCACTCCCCTGCTTGCAGCAGTGCACCTGGAAGCAGGAATGTGTTCCCAGAGCAGGATCAGTATTCTGTGCCTGCTTTGCCTTGCTCTGCTGATGCAGAGCAGATGCAAGCCCAGCTCAGCTCAAGGCAGGGCAGGAGAACACTGGGATTGCTGTAGAGCTCATGTCTTTCAGGATCCCAAACAGCACTGAGCTATTCCAGAGCATGCAGCACATTTGGGGCTTGGAACTAGGTGGTCTTTGAGATGCCTTCCAACCCAAGCTAAACTATAGTTCTGTTATTTAGGCATTACTCTTGTAATGTAAACTCTGGGTTTAAGCTAAATATTCATCCTGGTGTAATGATCAATTCATCCCTAACATTCTGAGATGAATTTTTGTGCCACCAAGAGACTCCAGTGTGTCGCCCTGATCTTTTTCAGTCTTCTGATGTTTGCATTTTTGGACTGGAGTTTCTCATGGATTGTAACATAAACAAAGTGATTGTTTTCACATTCCTCTCTGTGATGGCCTTCTAGTTTGACCAGTGGGTTCAGAGAGGTGTCAACCTCATTTCCCAATCGCTGATCAAACTCCAAAAGCTATATAAATCTAAATCCCAAATAAACATCCTTCTTTTTTACTCTAACAACCTGACAGTGTGACTGTCCTTTTCGTGTCCTCTAGCAACACCAGTGGTGGCCTGAAAAACTTCACAACCATGCTCCCCAACCAGCTCCACCAAAATCCCACCCACAAAACACCTACAGTTATACAACATCCATCCCAACTTCCAGGCAGGAGTGTGATGTGTTTACTGCCACCCTCCCCCTCCAAACTCTCTCTGTGTTCAGAGCAGAGGGCTCTGCTGAGCCCGTGGTGATGCTGCAGTGATTCAGGGGCTGCCCCAAGCTGAGCTCAGGACTCAGAGGGAGGAAAAGCTGCTTTAGGTGCCTGCACATGAGCAGCCTGTGCCAGCAGCTGCTCAGGTCTCCAGCATCTGACAACTGCAGACCAAAACCAGAACAGAGGCAGGTGGTGACCCAGCCACGGGTTCACTTGTTTCCATTATCAAACCATGCAGTTGTTGTTTGTATTTTTCTTTAAAATTACCATCCAAGAAAACCAAAACCCAGAAGAGTGCATTGCCTGTTAGTCTGTGTAAAACAATGTCAAATTCGGGTACAGCTGTGTTGGCATTATGGGGGTATTTACTTAACTTAATGAGGAATGTGATCAGCACTAATGGGGAAAGCACCGTGTTTTCATATGTGTATGCAAATGTAAGTAATTAGGATGTGCAGATGAGGAGTAGGTGTCCAGGGGAAGGTTGCTGTTTGCCTTCTATCGCTTGTGCATGATAATTATCAAAATAAAATTGGAAAATGGTCCCCTCTTCTTTTACTCCAAGGTTAATAATACAATTCATTGGGCTTTAAAAAGGCCAGGCTTGCATTACAGCTCTGGCACGCTTCCCAAAGTGTTATACAAATTCAGAAGCTGATCTAGAGCTTTTAAATTCTTCCCTTGACAAGACATTGTCCTTTTCACCACACGGGCAGCTAATCTGGGCATGTGTTTGACTGATATGGATATTATTATTGTCAAACGCAGGTTTAAATTTAAGGTGTGAGTGAAATCAGCCCCCATTTTCAAACAAGGAATAGAACTGCAGAGAATTTATTAATATTTGTACATCTGATGTTAACTGCCCATGAATCAGCAGCTTGTGAGTGAGGGGTTTGTTGGGTATTTTTAGGAAAACGGCCCCCATGGAATCATTGCTCTTGAAATCATCTCCTTGAATATTCGTACATAATCACGTAAATTAAAATGCTCCCATTAGAAAATCTCAGTCATGGAAAGTTGGGAAGTTTTATCTGTGCACAAGCATTTGCCTCCTATGAAGTCTTTGATTCCATCAGTCCTGAGCACAGAGATCCACAAAAGAAATTGGAACTATTAGACAGGATTCAGCTTAGAGCCTGCAGCCTGCCAAGCACACTGGAGATGCAAGGTAAGTGTCAGTCACAGGGAGACAGTTCAAATACTGCAGTAAAATTCAAGAAAAATCCCACAAAATTCTGTTATTTCCTCTCTAAACTCTCCCTGGTTTGTTTTCTTTTCCCCTTTCAATCTATTTGGGTTTTTTTTCTATTTACACATTAGCCTTTAAAATTATGATGATATAGTAAAGCTTTCAGCAAGTAAGACTGAAATCTGGTCAGTGCTTCTAATTTCAACAAAACTTCACTTTTTTGAATGACAAATACACCAAAAACTAATGGGAAAAAAAAAAAAAAGAAAAAGGCTGAAGCTGAAGAGGGAAACATTCATAAACATTTACCTGTTGACCAGCTGCCAGGAACTCTTCCCAACCAAATCCTCCTACAGCCCCTGAAATGTTCAGCACACATTTCACATTATAATGTGTAATATCTGACATCCTGAGACCCTCTCTGAGTGTAGCCCCTCCTTTCACATCTCAGCATGTTGCAGCTCCCCACACCAAGGCAGGGAATTTATCCCTGGGCCTCCCAGAAGAGAGTGGGCAGAGATGGAGCCAGGTTTGCTTTGCTGCACCTGAGTGGATGGGATTAATCTGATCTGATTGATGCCACCTTAGGTGACCCCTCTATCCAGTTGTCCCAGTGACCCAAAACTTCAAAAAATTAATAAACAAATTTCCCTTCATCCAGAGCAAAGCTTTGCTCAACATTTGCATCCTGCTCTTTGTTAAACAAACATTTTGCCTCTTGGCTGGAACCCCGGGATTAGTGAAGGACTTAGAGATGAGAAAGGCTCTTGCAGAGACAGAAACCCTCAGGGAGGCATAAAATGGGCTTGCAGCTCCACTGAACACTGTGTCCAGCTATGGACACCACAGCTGAAAGAAAATATGGTCCAGTTGGAGGGAATCCAGAGAGGAGGAGTGAGAGTGATCAAGTTGTTGAGTGAAATGTGAAGCTGAAGGAAGTGGAGGCTGAGACCAAGAGTGTCTGTAGGACACCAGCATTGAGGGACACAGTGAAAACACCACTGCAGGATACTTTTGTAGAATGAAGGAGATCAAATCTGTCTGAAATTGTACAGAAATAATTGTGTCCTAGTCTGGGAAAAGAGGGACAAGCCCTCCTGTGGAGACCCCTTTCATCAGTCCCACTCTTTCCATGTATTCCTGTGACATCCTGCAGTCAGGTAAGCACTTTGTCTGCATTTCAGCCTGAGGACAAACCTCCACAGGTTGCAGTTACAGAGCTGTGCTGCAACACAGAGCAGCAAACAATTTCAGTCACTTAACTCACAATTTTCTCCAGAAATTTTGATTAAGATGATTATTAGGGTAAAGAAACAGAGAGGAAAAACAGAAGGAAAATCAACCTGCCTTCTTTACCCCTTTCTAAACATCCCAGCCAGTAGGGCTACAAGCCACAACTCCTTCCATGGGAATCCAGCAATCCTTGCTCCTGCACAGGGGCTCTGCTTGAGGACACTTCTGACTGAGGTCATTTGTGCAAAAAGTGGACATCAGCAGCCTTCCAAAGGCAGCAAGATCAATACCCCAGGAGACAGCTAACATAACTTTAATTTCCACCTCAGTCCAAGGAAATAAAAAGCTGTGTCTTTCCACTGTCAGGCTCTAAGTGCCGGTTTATCAGATATTTTGCAAGGAAGCAATTTCCTGCTTCCTGCTTGTGCTCATGCCAAAAGGATAAAGGGAGAATCTTTGAAGGAAGACTTTTTCCCCTGCTGCTTAGCACAGGTGGAAGAAGGGAAGGAAAAGCACTTGTGTGAGTTACCTGCCTCTGGTGAAGCAGAAATAAGTCCTAGAGACTAAACAGGAATATATGATATTTAAAGGAAATGGGAATTGCCCTGTCTGGCTCAAAATTAAGTGAGGCACTGCACTGCATTGCACCAATCTGCCTCAAAGGCAACACAGGTTTTCCAGGAGCTCAGACCTTGTGTGGCACCTCTGAGTCCCTCAACTCCAGCTCAGTCAGTAAAAAAAGTGGGATAAGTTAGTTCTGTGAAGCAGGAGCTGGGCTTAGCTGTCATCATCAACAATTTAGGCACATAATGGAAGAATAAAGTTTGCACATTGTACCTAAGAAGGGACATATCCTTGAGAAAATATCCAAACTCTCTGCAAAACAGGGATCACATCCCAAGAAAGTGATTTTCAAGCAAAAGCACTTTAGCCAAATGTGTTCACTAGTGCCAGATCTTATTCCCCTTGAAGTGAGTGGACTTCTGCCATTGCCTTCAACAGAAAAAGGATTCAGGCAAAAAACCTCCTTCCAGGCTGTTTGAATTTAAAACTGCAGCAGGGCTCCAGCCAGCAGAAGAATGGCCTGAAAATAATGTATTACATATGTTAAAAATGGGCTTGCTTAGCTAAATTGACTTTCAACAATTGATTCAACAATTAATATGTTGAAAAGAAATCGCAACGCTACAGGAGTTGGACTCAATGATCCTTGTGGGTCCCTTCCAACTCAGGATATTCTAGAATTCCTTGATCCTATGATTTTACGGACAGATTTACATTTTTTCTTCATGGATCTAAAGGAAGAAAGACCTTCACAGGGAGCATGACCCTGGCCATGCCCTTCTCAAGTCACTTCACAAGTGCAGTTGAATGGGTTGGGTAAGTCACACTCAGAATTATTCCAGATAACCTGGTTTTACCTCCAAATATAAGTGACGCTAAGATCAAACCATGTTCAGCCACCCTAGCTCAGAGAATAGGTGGGGATTTCTCAATGAACATTAGGTCTGTTGCTTTCAATCTTTCACATAATCTTCCAACATATCTTGATTTTGTTTGAGTCAGCAGTTTGTAATTTAAGCCAGACCTATTGTGGCCTGTATTCAAATATCTCAGGGTATAAAAGTGGTAAATACACCCTAGAAATGACAATTATGATATTGGATATGCTGAAGACCTCTATGGAAAAAAAAACAACTGGGAAACCCATGAACAGAAGCAGTGCAGTGACCAATACTTCTTAAAATCATCAGAATTATTGCATGTGCCCATATGCTCATATGGAAATACAGGAATTTTAACTATGAAGCAGCTCCAAATGTGGGACCATGCACAAAGTCTCTAGTTTTATCTAATATTTTCCCCACAGAAATGATCAGCAGCTTGAAAAATAATTTCTAGGACTGTTAGGTGTTCAAAAATTCCAGCTAAATTTTAAAAGGCTTCCCATGCAGACCAATTTTTTTTTTCCTGGGAAGAGTTCAAGGACACATACCAGAAAATATAAAGTAGTCCTAAAATTAAATTCTTAGGGCTTTTACCATCTCATTCATAAATCAGTGAAACTTGGAAGCCAAGTAGGATTTGTGCCTTTTCTCCTCTTGGAAGGCTCTGACACACAGCCGTGGACTTCTTGAATTTGGAAACTTCATTTTGATTTCCATCCCGGGTTTATTCAGGTTTGGGTAAGTGCCTGTGATTTTCAGCCCAAGATCTACAGGCATTGTGTGGTCCTCAGGGAGCTTCCAGAGGCCTCTTGGCCAGAAGAGAACCAGCAGATGTGCATTAACTTCACAGGATCCACAATCCCACTTGGGGGACATTTAGTTGTCTGCCAGCAAGGTAAAGAACAAAAATTGTTAATTCCTGTGTCAGGAATTAACTCTATCACAGCTCAAATTGCTGTTTGCACACCCCACTGCTTTATGGAAGCATAAAGTTTGCACATTGTACCTAAGAAGGGATCTATCCTTGAGAAAATATCCAAACTGCCTGCAAAACAGGGATCACATCCCAAGAAAATGATTTTCAGGCAAAGGCACTTTAGCCAAATGTCTTCACAGATCTTATTCCCCTGGAAGTGAGTGGACTTCTGCCATTGCTTCCAACAGAAAAAGGATTCAGGCAAAAAAGCCTCCTTCCAGGAGGAGTGCTGTGGAGTCATTTTGGGGCTGTGAAGATGTTTTAGTTGCCTCTTCTCTGTCCCACTCTGCTCAGAGCCATCCCCTGCCCCGGCAGGATAATTCTGAGGTGTCAAACCCCTCCATGGTGAGGAGTTTGAGTGATCCCCAGTGCTGGCATCACTTCCAGCCAGGAATGAGCTTTCTCTGGGGAACACTCACACAAGCCCCACTTGGATTCTTCAATCTTCAATCTTCATGAATGTGGTTTACAGTGCACGAGCTGCAGCAGGATGCAGTGAAGCATTTCAGGTCATATTGATATTTGGCTGCATCTTTTAATAATTACTGCTTGGGTGCACAGCAACTATTAAACACAGTACAGACAGATCATTTTTTTTCTCTTGCTCTCCCTCTGCAAAAACAAAAGGCCATAAAATGCTCATGTCTACCCACGCATTACTTTGACTTTGCAATGGTTTAGGGCAAAAAAGTCCAGTAGTATTTAGAACAAAAGCAATCAGGCTTAAGCCAGTGTTGTCAACACCATGTTAAAGCTCTTGCCTCGGCTCTGACTAAATGCAACCAGCAAAGTGCCTGACAGTGTCCACCCAAAACTCACAAAATGGTTTGAAATTCTGATGTGTTGAAGGGCTCTTTTTGTTTGAAAGCAATTTAAGTTTGTACTCTTAAATAAGAAGCCAAATCCACATCAAGAAACATGTTTAAATGTTCATTTTTAGAAGAATGTTTTGTAGAACTGGTCTAAACCAATTTTTGTAATGAGAATTTCTGTTGAAAAAAAAAATGTCGCTTGAGTTTCATATGTAGTATCTGACTGTTTCTCGGAATAAAAAAAAAAGTCTCTGAAGTAAAATGCAATTCCTCAGAAAAACAAAGTATTTCAGGTGAGTTAAACAGCTGCTTTCATCTTCCAAGATTGTGTTCAACTGCTGATCTCGATTATGGTAACCAGTTTCAAAATATGGTACATTTGATTTCAGAGGATCTTAAAGGAGGTTTGGTGGATATTTCTCCTCATGGGGAAATAACTTTTTAAAAACCCCAACAAAAAAAAAAACAAGCTTCAAACCTTAACAGAGAATTTATATTCTTTAAAACTACTCTTCATTTTATAGAAAAGCAGGATTTTTATAAGGAAAACTCACTATCTTTAGAGATAAAATTAATGAACCTGACTAGTTTTAATGCATTAAGTTTAGCAGGTGATAACATCTCACAGATAAAGTCCTGTATTGATAAAGTGCATCTACCTTGGTCCTCTACAGGATTGTACAGGGGTATTTTAACAAAGTCAAACCTACTGAATCAAAATAGGGATTTGAATGTTCTCTTATTTCCCTCCACACTTAATCCAAACCTTCAGAAATTGTTATTATGGAGCCTATCTATTGAAAAATATTTTTTTAAAAGTATCTGAGGAACGTTTGGAAAGATAAACACTTTCTGAAGGTATTACCAGCCCAAAGCTTGGCCCCTATTGCAGGAAGTTTCTAGAACAGATAAATTTGATATTCCTTTTAAGTATGGCTGAGAATTTATGTAATTGCCAGCTTATTTCTTCAGGCTTTTTTTCAGTTACTATGAGAGCAGCAGTTCCTTCCTAGGAAGGAAGCAGAGATTATTTCAAAAACTTCATTACATTACACAATTTGGTGCTCTAAGAACAAACAATACCCTGTGATGGGACTCAGAGAACAACTCATAACTTGGTCTTGGTAAATCTTTTGAAACAATAAAGAAATTTCCAAGGTACCTGTGCTCTGGAAAAGGAGTCTCTAGTTAACATAGTGTGAAAAACAGGCCAACTGCCACAAACAATTAATTCTCAGCACTTCTGAGCTTCTCTTTTTATAGGGACTTTCCTTTTCCTTCCCAGGGGTAGTCAGGTATGTTAGACCAAGCTAAATGGCTTCTAAATTTAAAAAAAGCTTAAACGATTTATGATTAGTTCTATGTCTTGTTATTTCATCTAGTGATTTAAATTTTATTTTGTCTTTCTGGCTAATTTTTAGCAGCATTTCATTGGAAATAAATAAATTTCAAGGTAGGTTTTATCTCTGCTATCTCCAACTTTCTGGAATTCTGAGGTTTAACTGAGATCTCAGTCACTGCCTAGAGAGAAAACAACTCCAGCAGCCTCACGAGGTAGAATCTGTAAGGACTCACTGATTTCATGATTTAATTGACTGTGAAGGAACCCCAGAATAAGCATCCCATGATATGGAGCTGCTGCAGGGAGACCAGAGGAGGCCACAGAGCTGCTCCAAGGGCTGGAGCCCCTCTGCTCTGGCACCAGGCTGGGAGAGCTGAGGGTGCTCACCTGGAGAAGAGAAGGCTCCAGTTGATGCCTTAAGTTTAATCTTTTGTGGTTTTCAGATTCTGTGCTGCCTAGGGGTGAAGTTCTAAGCCTCATATTAAATGTTAGTCAGCTCTCTTCACAGAGTAGGGAGACAAAACAAATCCTTGTCCTGCTTGAGACCAAGGATGAGTACAACTTTCAGACCCAAAAGCACAAACCACAGTGGGCTGAAAAGAGAAAACAAGAAGGATGGGACTTCACAACTTGAAGCTGTAATTGGACAATTAAACCCCAATATGCAAATGGACCAAAACTTATATTTATATAATATTTATAACAAACCAAGAAATAAAAGTGTGAGATCTCGTGACTGGGAGTCCATTTTGTGACCCTTCTTAGTCCATCCTGGGTGTAGCCCTGGCCAGGCTCTTGTCCTGCCCAAGGTGTGTCCTTAAAGGCCATTTAATAAATACCTGCTTTATTTTCTAGCTGTGTCCAGTCTCTGTTCCAGGTCAGCCTTCCCAAGGCATCACCAGGGAGAGCTCAGAGCCCCTTCCAGTGCCTAATGAGGCTCCAAGGATTGGGGATAAGGAGAAGCTGTGGCTGCCCCTGGATCTCTGGAAGTGTCCAAGGCCAGGTTGGACAAGGCTTAGAACAAACTGGTCCAGTAGAAGGTGTCTCTGCCAATGGCAGGGGGTAGAACTGGATGGTCTTGAAGGTCCCTTCCAACCCAAATCTTTCTGTGATTCTATGATATCACAATTTCCATCTGTTCAGCAGGTTGATTCTCATCCTTAAACTTCTTTTTCTTAAGTGAAAACTGAGATTCCTCAATAATAACAAGAATCCTGGGGTTGTGGCATTAACAATGCTCACCCCTCAAGAGCTGGCAAAAGCAATTTAGTACCTTGTCACACTTGATGAATAAACTGCCTCTGTTTTTCAGGAGCAATATTGGGTTATGAAATGGACTCCACCCTGCTCCCAAAGCCAGCATAAAGGGCTGTGTTGCTTCATTTTGTGACAGGAATGCACCAGCTGTTCACATCCATCATGCCAACCACACAACAGCAAGGACAGTTGCAGATTTAGGTGTGGATGTAGAATCTCCCTGAAGAGATGCAGGATGAGGGTGAAGTGGATCAATAACTGGATGCATCCAGCTACAATTATTGCTGGAAATTGGCCCTCCCCATCTCTACAGTCTCTCTCAGCTGGACATTCTTTTGTAGATTTATGTGCTTTCTTAAGCTTTTCAGAACAGGCTTCCCCTCCCACGGGCTATAAAATCTAATTAATCAAACACATTTTTCCAGGGCTGGAATTTATAAACCCAAAAATAAAGCAAGAAAAGAATTTATAAACAACTGTGTAGAGTGAGATAGAAAATTCATCTAAGCTAATTCCTTACCTCTGATACTATCCAGTGACAGATCTTATGGGAAGGAGAATAACTAAGAAGACATTTATAGTGAAATGTTTTCCATGGCAAATCCTTCAGGCAGAACGTGGCATAAGGACTTGCCACTGCAGTTAATGGTTCCAAACTTGTATGTACTCCTTGAAAAAGTCTTGTCAGGTTTTGAGCACAATCATTCAAATTTCCACAGCTTTCTGGGGAAATTTAATTACGCTCCATATGAAATACTGTTTCACTTTGTTTGTTTTGAGCTGCTTGACTGATAATTGAATTGGATGTCTCCTATTCTGTGTATTTCAAGAAAGGAAGAGCAATGACTCCCTGCTCACTTTTTCAATGTCACTGATTGTTTTCTGTGTGCCTGATCATGTCCATCCTGGTTGTTGCTAAGCTAAAGGGACTATTTTATAGGACTTTTCCTCATTGCAGAAGTTACACACCTCTGGCCATCTTTTCCACTTTTGTGTGGTTTTTTCCCATCCTTTTGAGGTGAATTATCCATTCTGAGATAACATATGTCTCAGGAGACACAAGAGATTTGAATTCAAACAGGGTTGTGGTGGTGGTTTGGATCTCCATTCCCACACTAATCATCCCTAAGATCTCTTCTGCCTCCAAGCATTTCCTAATAGCTGCCCCAGCCTGCAGGGTCTCCAAGATCCCTGCTCTGAGTGGCAATAATTAATGTAGAGACTTTCACTGGGAATGGATGTTCATGGTGGATTCTTTCTACTTAGGTCTCTTTATGTTTAGCAATTCTTAATTCCATCTACCTTTCCCATTTCCAGCCACCCATATCATTATTCCTATGAAAAACTATCCAAAGGAGTCACATTTGTTTCTTACACTGCTTCTCCCAGTGTCCACTGAGGTCAGCAGAGAGAAATAAATGGGTGTTCAGCTGGTCTCAGATGGATTAAGTTGCCACAGATTTTTACAAAGTTTTCAAAGCAAAAAACCACTTCTGAAATGGAAATGTTTTCCAACTGTGTTCAGCAGCTGAGCTGCACATTCTGGAAATTGGAAAGGGACTGCTTTACCCACAGAAAGGCTTGATGGCAACACCGCAAGAAAAGAAAGTGGTACCATAGCATAGTTATTCAGACACATTTTAATTCAAATTGGATGGGGTGGTGGGGGAGGAAATGTTGAAAGCCACAGAAATAGAATTTTTTTCTTCTCTTGCTTCAGTGTAATTTAAAACATCAAACCATTTTTAATGAGTTTTAGTAAACCAAGTTTTGCCTGTGACCTTCTATACCAAAATTTAGCCTGGAGAAACTTTTCAAAGCTGATTTATGAATCCTATAAAACAGGGAGGTTGATGGTGGAAACAGTGAGATCTGGACACCTGTACTTTTGCTGCCTTATTTTTAACTTTTGACCTAAAGAGAGGCTCTGTAAGGTGTATTTAACTTGTATCCCAGTGCTGAAATTCTTCCTGAGACTTTGTCCTTATAAAACTGTGAGTTTGATCTGTTCCACTTTGCTGGAATCAAGGAGAAAACCACGTCAGCAAAATAAAACATACAGAGGGAAACATGGACCACCAAGCTCTTACCTTCAACAGAGGAGCCTTCACTCACAGCAATAAACAGGAAAAAGTGATACAGCCTTTCACGTGTCCAGAATGGAATGAGACACGTGAAGATGTGTCAAGTCTCTGAGGGTGTCCTGCACTTCTCAGAATGGCTTAAATAAGTTGGGAGACAGCTCTTCAGGTGTGTTTTGTAAAAGTAAAAGGTTTAATAAATGACAAATAATAAACAATACAGAAACAAAAGAGAAAGCCGAGCACAGGTGTCAGAGAAACCTCCGACGCCTTGCAAAGACACCCTAAAAAGCCCTTGAGTTCCTTTGTGCTCCTTCTTAAACACTTAATGTTTTTTAGGAGGGACAGTTTGGCTTTCTGCCAATAGAATGGAGTTACATTTCTGAGGAACAGCTAGAGACCTATCAGTGTTTTCATCTTGACATTGAGCCAATCACTGTCAGGGCAGCAAAGACTTTTCTGGGTCCTTTACCTTAAAAGAAATGCAAGGGGTGAGTCTTAAACCTTTCCCTGTATGGAAACACCTGCTCTGGTGTGGGGTGCATCCCTACAAAAAAGGCCACAACGTTGCCTGTGTAGAAGGACAGCTTCCAGTGTTGTGCTGAAAAAGTGGTTTCTGCAGGCATTTCTCATTCTGGTATAAGGCTGAATCAGGTCTTCAAGGTACAGCCCTTCTTTCTGTCAGAATGGACAGAAAACGAATGCCCTGTGAGTACAGTGTAGGATCTCTAGGAGACAATTGCCATGCTGATAATTGGTAATGACTAAGTTCATCAGCCATTTTTTACCTTGAGAGTTAGTAATTACAGGATTTTGCCATCATCGGGTCTCCTGTGCTGTGCTGCCTTATTGATCTCCTCATCAACACTTCGTATGCTTTGCACCCCTTGCACCAAAATGAAATTTGAAATAAACCAAGGTCCTTTATCTCATAGCCCAGGACAGTGATCATGGCCCCAAGGCTGTCAGAGCCCAGTGAGTGTTTGGACAATGCTCTCAGACACAGGGTGGGATTTTTGAGACTGTCCTGTGCCGGACTTGGACTGGATGATCCTTTTATGTTTCTTCCAACTCTCTCCTTAGCCTTTATTTCTTATAATTGTTTCTCCATCCAAAAGTAAAGACATGTCTAGAAATTACATAAACTCAGGGAAAATGAAATATTTATAACAAACCAAGAAATAAATCACAGAATCACAGAATCCTTAAGGTTGGAAAAGACCTCCAAGAGCATCGAATCCAACCTTTGCTCAAACATCACCATAACAACTAAACCATAGCACTGCTTGCCACATCCAGTTGTGCAGATAAAAGAATTTTGTTTGGAATTCACTTTCCTTCTAAATTTTGACTTTATGTAGTGCCAGTGTCCACATGTGTGTTGGTCATTTAAATGGCTCTGACAGGAATTTACAATACAGCCCATCACAGTGTGGATTCCAGGTGTCAAAGTCTGGTGAGATAAATGATTTGTTGTAGGAGCATTTCTTTCTCTCAGTTGGCTCTAAAGGGATGCTCAAGAACTGACTCAGAGGTGAATTCTCTGCCCTGTAAAAAGCTCAGAGGAGCTTTTCTCATTTCCTGCCCCACAAGAACAGGACATGATGCTGTGCCTCCATCCTGCACTGACCTGGATTCAGGCAGATTTCTGGATTAACAACTGAAGTCTTTGGTGATTAGTTAATAACCACTTGCATTGATCAAGTTTCTTTGTGAGAACTTCACAGACTTCAAGCAAATGCTGCAAGCACAAACCTCCTGGCAAAGAACAGCTTTTAGCCCCTCAAATACAGTTTAGAGCCACCACCATTGTGATTAACACTGAAAAAAACAGGAGAAGAGCTCAGCAAGGCTGATGACAAACAGCACTCCATAAGAAAATAGTGATTTTCCATAAGAAAAAAGTGGTTTTATTCTGTACTGAGCAGGGTTGGCAGATGGAGATGGTGGTGGTGGCTGGGCTATTTTATGATTCCATTGTTTTCTTGTGCATTTTATATTTTTATATATTTTTTTACTTCATTTCCAAAATAAGTGCCTGGAGCCTGGTGATGTGGTGAATATTCATTCCTAGCTCCATTACTTACTGCACTAAATTAAGTGATTTGTTAACCACCCTGCACCTCAGATATCCCAGCTGTGAAACAGTACTTGCCCTTTTACATCCATGAAGCACCTTGGGCCTCAGGGAAGAGTTATCATCACATTCAACACAAAACCAACAGCCCAAAACACACAGTCCTGATCCTGGTGGTCACACTGGAAACTGTGAGGACCATCACAGCTTCGGTTAGAGACTGTGAAAAAAAATCTAGGCTGGTTTTCTCTGGTTTTCCTGCCCACCCAAGGAAAAATAAAAGAGAGAGAGGAGGGAAGGGGGGGGGGGGGGAAATGAAGCACTTCAAAAGGCAAAACCCATTGCCTGAGAGCATGAGATCTTAAAGTCTGTTGTTCCATATGTCTATAGTTCCCAAGGTAAGGAGAGATCAAAACTGCAGCTCCACCACCTCTTCTTTACAATAACACTAATCACATTAGTCATTTCACAAGAATAATTCGTTTTGATTTTGCCTTTTCATTTTTATCTTTAATGGGTAAAGGTTTGAATAAAAAATTTTAGGTGTGAGGGGGAAGAGCTGGTTGTAAAAGGATGAGGCTGCAAGGTGGAGGCTGTGGAAATGGTCACCACCTACAGGGAAGGTTTAAAATTTGACCCAAAGGTTCATTAATCTGCTTAAGGATATATATCAGCTTCTACAGTGTTCTGGCTTGGAGGGAGTTGGTTTTTTTTTATTATTTTTTTTATTTCAAATCTTTACTCTTCTTTTAGAGGGAAAAACAAAAAGAGAAATAAAAATAAAGCATAGGCAGGAAAATATTTCATTTTTCACTTCTATGAGTTTTGTCATTGCAGAGGACGAAGTCTGGTCTGATGTTGAACCCCTCAGCAAAGCCAACAAACATTATGTCAAGGAAGAAAAGAGACAACAAACCAAGAGGTAAAAGAACCTCAAGGTGATCTCCCATCCTTAACACCTCAATGCAATTTTCTGCGCCAGGTTACAGACTGAGGCCTCTGAGCTCAGAAGCCTCTGAAATTCTCCAGGAGAACTCCTCAGATGTCTCCAAAGTGGGATCATCTACTGCCTGAGCCTCACCTTTAGTCCTTGCCACCTCATTTGCAGTGCTTTGCCAAATTGGGCGTTACTTTCTTGTCTGTTGTACAGAATCAAACCCCTGATTTTTGGTCCACTGACTGTGAAGAAGCAGATCAAGATAAATAGAAATGTGCAGAGATGTGTTAGGCAGTCCAGGCAAGATTTTCTTCTTTCCATCAAAAAATCAATCATGGAATGACAGAATGGTTTGGGTTGGAAGGGACCTTAAAGACCATCTTGTTGACGCCCTGCCATGGGCAGGGACACCTTCCACCATCCCAGGATTTTCCAAGTTCCACTCAACCTGGATTTTACAAATATTACCACATGAATCACTTCAGCAGGCAGCACCTCCAAACCCCTGGTTTCCAAACCCCTGGACTAACTTGGTTTCCTGACTAGGGGTGGGGGAGAAGAAGGATATAAAAATTATTCCAGAAAAAGCAGCAATTGAATTCCCAAGCTGCACAAATCTTTTCAGCTTCTGGTACACACAGTACATCAACCCAGTTTGTTGTCCCCTGAAGGAAGCTGTTTTATCATGACAATATTAATCAGTTTTTCCCATTGTTTTCTTATTTTTTCCCTCCCAAAATCCTTCTTTCACCTCCTTCATTTCAAAGGCATTAAACAGCATTCAGCCTTAAAAAGTCAAATTATGCCATCAATTTCTTATTGTAGTCTCCTACAAATGAATAACTGAGAAAAATTGAGCTTGATTTAAGAGGACTCACTTACTTTTTTAACATGGGTAGATGTCTAATAAGCCTGCATGGAAAAGACAATGATCTTTCTTTTTCCCTTTTTTTCTGGTTTTGTTTTGGGGTTTTCTTTGTTGTTGCAATTGTTTCTACATCTGCAATTGCAGTCCAGAAACTTGATGCTCATAAAAAAATAGAATGTGCAGCTTGTTGTGGAAGGAGCTGAATTTTGCAGAGGTGTGAAGACCTTTGTTATAAATATAAAGGCTTAGGGAAGTGTGTTCTGCTTGGATCCCTGGGACAAAGGATTTACAAAGCCCTTGACAGTGCCAGAAGTGAAGAGGTGATTTCAACAGGGACCATCAGGCTGGAAAAACCTCTGACCAGCAGAGATTTCAGTCCTGTCATGGCATGAGCAGGGGCTCCCAGCTGGATTTCAGCTGTGCTAATCAAGGAAATTAGAAATGCTCTGAGTAAAATCAAAATCAGGACTGGCAGTGCAGGAGGAGTGCACTTGGCTCAGGGTGCTGTGCTCTTCCTGAGTGGGGAAGGAAGACTCAGTGCTCTCCTCACCCATCTCCTCAGGATTTGAGTCACACCTGGGGATAAATGAGTCTCCTATCCTGCAGAAATACAAATTTGGCCTTTGCTCTATTGTGGATGATGTCTCCAAATCCCTGTCATTAATATTCCTACTCTGCAAATGAGGAAACTGAAGCACAAAGCACTTGAGTGACAGAGTCTGATTCTTCTCATGGGACATCATTTGGGATCTGCTCCAGTTCCACCTTGTTTCCATCAGAAACAAAATAAAAGCTATATTAAATGCTATTTAAAATTTAAAATTTCTAGTGAAAGGTGTCCCTGCACATAGCAGGGGAATTGGGACTAGATGGTATTTAAGGTGCCTCCCCACCCAAACTACTCTGTGATCGTGATCATATTTGAAAAAAAAAACAAAAAAACAAACCCTTAAACTTTCGTTCTTTGCTTATTTAAAATTTTAATTGAAAAAAGCAAGTATTTATACATTAAAAAGTCTGAAAATGACTAAATGGGTCTACACTCCATTCTAAGGAACTCAGCATGGAAATAGCTTCAAAATCACATAAACACAGTACAGGCAGTACAAATTTCTAAACATATTGGAGCATCAATGTGCTCTACAATGTGGTCACATGTGTCCAAAAGTGTAACAAGAATAAGAACAGTCCTGTCAGCCTGGAGAAATGTGTGACTCAGGCATCAGGCAAAGGTTTGCTGCTATGATATGATAGAGCTGTCATCTTTTAATATGTGATGCCAAAGAGAAATAAAAAAAGATTCATAGCTCCCTTCTCAGTCAATTTTAATCAGATTGGGGGAGGAGAACATTGTGGAGGGTGAGCCACCATATGCTGGGGTTATATGAACATAAACAGACAAATTACCATTGCTATTTCTGTGTCTAGGTCTATCTGGAGCCCTTTTTCCATTATCAGGTTAATAGGAGATCACTGGGGAAAAAAAAGAAAAAGAGCAAACAGTATCTCTATGACAAGTTCTGGACCAGCTGTCTTAACTGGAAATCTTGGACTTTTATCCAAAACATGCATTATTTTTAGCTAAGAGGTCCCTGCTCCTGCAAATGCAGGCAGGTTTGTTTAGCCTCCCACATACTAATAATTTAATGGATTTCAGGGGCTGCCTTCACTGTGAGCAGTGAACATCTGCTTAAAGCCTGAAGGAGCAGCACCCTAATTTTCCAAATAAACCTCTTGACGCATAAAGTAGTAACTGACAGACAATAACTGTGCAAAATTAATTCCCTCCATATGTGTTTGCAAGGCCAAGAGAGAAAACTAACAGAGAGAGAAATGTCGTTTTCAAAAGTCTACGAGAGGCAGTTTCACAAGAGGTTCATAAACTGTCTTGTGAGAAGGGTAAGATGATTTGTCAGTGCATTTGTATCATGGTCATCCCTGGGGTAATGCCAGTGTTTGATCTTTGTGGATTCCCCATTCCTGGAAGTGTCCAAGGCCAGGCTGGACAGAGCTCTGAGTAGCCTGGGATAGTGGGAGCTGTTGCTGCCTGTGGCTAGGGTTAGAAATGGATTGGCTTTCAGTCCACTTCCAACCATTTAATCCAAACCATTCCCATGACTTTATGTTTCTATCAGTCTATGACATCCCATCCAAACCATTCAATCCAATCCAAATCCATTTCATGACTTCATGTTTTTATCATTCTATGCAGGAGTGAAGGAGGGAAGGAAAACTGGCAGAAGGGTCCTCCAATCAAGGAGCTGGGCTGAGATTCAGTGCCTTGTTCCATTCCTGTCTCTAGAGGATCAGAAGCCCTTTGTAACCTCAGGAGTTATTTTACCACAGCCTCCAGAGCAGCACCCATTGCTGGAGTCTTGAATCCCCCCCAGCAGCACCAGACCCCAGGAATCCAATGGAGAAAACTGGTTTTTTTCCATTGGAGAACACTGTTTTTTTCCAATGGAGAACACTGGGGTTTTTTCCATTGGAGAACACTGGGGTTTTTTCCATTGGAGAACACTGCTTTTTTCCATTGGAGAACACTGCTTTTTTTCCAGTGGAGAACACTGCTTTTTTCCAATGGCCAACATTGCTTTTTTTGAATGAAGAACGCTGCTTTTTCCAATGGAAAACACTGCTTTTTTTTCCAGAGAACCTGTGGACCGATGTAAAGATTCCTACTGCCACCTTCCACTCGATTCCAAACACAGCTTTCTCACACAAGGGCCACACTGAAATAAGCAACACCCCTGTCTCTTCTAATTTCACAGAAAAATAAATAAAAAAAAAAGTGCAAGGGGTGCTTTATCCCTACTTTCATTGTTTGGTTTATTGATTTATTTAATTTTATTTCTTTTTTGGGGAAGAAGTTGAGGACAAGAGGGACAAGAAGGCTTGAGGACTCCAAGTGAAAATAAGCAGAGCTTTTTTGGAAATGTGAAACTTCTTAGTGGGGGCAGAAAGAAGCCGAATGAAACAGCCTAATTGCAACATGTGCCTTTGGAAAATAACATGCAATAACTGCAACCCAAAGCCCAGCCACAACAAAGTCAAGGTCAAGTTGCATGAACAGCTTAAACTGTGGCATTTCCTGAGTTTTACAGCCTAGGCATTTTGTTCTTGTAGTTATTTTCTATTCTATATATGAAACACATTCAACCTGCCCATTATTCATTAGTAGCTGATGTTTAAAAAGGAAATGGAATAAAACCATGGGGGCTATATGGGTTTGTGTGGCAAAAAAATCATGGGGTGACTTGTCGTAATATTTCTTTGACCTTTTGTTTTGAGGAACTGCAGAGTGAAATATTGCCCCTAGGACAGAAGGAAAAAAAAAAAACAACTTCTCAGTGTTACATGAAGAAATTTCAGGAAATTTCAGCCCTTAGCTCCAGGCAATCACAGCCTCAGCAACCCCCTATCCCAGGGTGATATTTTCCCATGTTTTCCCTGCACAGTCAGAGTTTATAGGCTGGGAAGGAGTGCAGACACTGTGGTGTGTTATGTGCACACAGTGGTTTGTTCTGGGTGTCTGTGAGGAGTTTGAGGTTTGTTCCCAGCAATTCAGGCCACTTTATTTTATGTTCTCTGAACATGTACATGCAGAAAGCTTTTTCGTAACAATTCTAGGCAGAGTAGTGAAAGGAGCTTTTCATGTCAAATTATAGTTGGGAAAATAGAGAAAAAAAAAAAGAATAAAAGACTGACAAACAAACCTCCTGTAAAAACAACAGCAGGTATTCAGACATCTTTCCTCTTTATCACATTCTCAGTTCTGCAAAAACATATCCATCCAAAAAAACTCAGTGCAGGTCAATTAATTTTAACTGGGAGTCTCTATAGAGGAAGTTTTGTCTTTGGAGAACTCTTTCTCTGTGCTGGTGATGTGGATACCCTGGAGATAAGATATCTTTAGGAAGATGGTGTAAAATAAAACATGGGATCATAGACTGCTAGGGAAATTCAGGCTGGAAGAACTATCAGGAGTCCTGCTCAAAGCAAGATCAACTCTGAGGTCAGACCAAGTCACTCAGGGCTTTGCTCAGCCTGGAGAAAGGCTGGAGACTGTGCAGCCCATCTGGAAACCTGTTCCCATAGCCAGCACTTGGAGCTCTCTTCCTTTCCTTGTCTCTCAAGTCTGATTCTTTTTAATCATGGAAGAAGCTCCTTTTGAAGAACCTCAGAGCTGAGATATGTGTCATCCAACCTTGTACTCAAAGCTGCCTTTCCAAGGGGATAGAACTCTGCATGGCACATGTCACCAGTTAGGAATCTTGATATCATAAAGGGAAAAGCATTTCCTTCTTTGTCACTGATATGGAAACGAGTCCTTTGTTGTCACAGACACTCATCTCCTGGAAACTGCTGGTTTAGATGTTAGATTAGCTCATTTAAATGGAAGTGAAATTTTTAATAAGGTGTTCCAGAGAAAGTTCAGTGGGAGAACAAGGGAGAAACTGTAGCTGCAAGGTAAGTAAGAGGATAAGAGGCAGTAAGAGGATGTCAGTGGGCTGGGCTGAAAAAGAAAAGTGATTTTCAGAGGACAATTACAAATATTGGGTGCTGACAATGATCTTGATAATGCTTTCACTAATAAACTTGGCAAAACTGAGAGCATACTAATTAAACTGATGACAAGAGACATCACTGACACAGAGGCATTCAGTCTACTGAAGTAATTGAATGGGAACTGGAATAACAGAAATGGGATGAGATTTAACACTTTGAAGTGACAAGGTCACATATTTGGAGATTAGGAACTATTAATCTAGTAAAGCTTCAAGATTTCCAGTGGAAACAGCTGAGAGGAAAACATGACAGCGTGTGCTGGTCAGCCAGGGGATGGCTGTGAGGCACTGACATGGCAAAGCCATCAAAAAGACAAATGTGATTCTGGAAGCTTCACGTTGAATGCTTCAAGGAGCCACCAGGAAATGTTAATTGTGCCTTCCAAAGAAGCTGTTTTCTCATCTGGAGCTGTGCACACACTTCTAGCCAGCTCTGTCCAAGATATTAAAGAGAAAATATTACATTCTTGTTTGCTAGAAGAAAGAAATTAAAATGAGATGTGAGTGAGGAAAGAGTGATTCCACCTTGATTCGTGATATAAGAAAGAGCCAGTGTGGGTCAAACAGGGAACAGAAAGTAATTTCTCCTTACAGGATATCACCTAATGAGCCATTTCATAGGGCAAGGTCAAATGTTCTCAAATTCTGCCAGGGGAGGTTCAGGTTGGATATTAAAAAAAATTTCTTCACTAAAGAAGTGGTGAAGCCCTGGCACAGCTGCCCAGAGCAGTGGTGGAGTCTCCATCCCTGGGGGCGTTTAAAAAGCAAGTAGGTGTGGCCCTTCACAATGTGGTTTAGTGGGAGGGGTGGTACTTGGTCAAAGGTTGGATTTGATGGTCTTGAGGGTATTTTTCAACCTTAAGGATTCTGTGATTTGCTAAAAACATATTGGTTGGCTGTGGGAGACACATCCCACAGTGCTCAATATCTTCAGATTATCACAGCAACATAAACCTGCTGAGACCTCTGTCTTATTTCCCAGTCAAACTGATTTATAATTTTTTCCTAACAAGATGAAATGGGTTGTGAAATCTTGGAAATTATCTTCTTTTCTGTTTTTCCATAGAGTTTTGTGCCCTCTCTGTCCTCTCAGTTAAATGATAACTGAGAATACAAAAAAAAATATTCAGGAAAAGACCCTTTCTAAATGCTGGAGATGTCACTGTGCTCAAGATGAGGGCTGGACTGGTAGAATGACAGATAAAAGTGAATGAAGGAATGAAAGAATGAAGGATAAAAATCCTTCTGTCTGGAATTGCATATTTTTAAAAATCAAGTCTTGCACACAGAAGACTCCAGTTAGATAATGAAGAAGCTGAAGTTGAAGGCAGGGACTGAAAGGGAGTAAGTAACCTGATAAATTGAAGAATTTACAGCTATTCAGGGTTTTACTAGGCTTTGTTTAAACAGGGCCAAGAGCAGTGAAACAATATCTGTCAAAATAAAAATACCCCAACCCATTCCATGGATGTAGATGAGAATTATACTTGAATTTGCTGGGAGGGGGAGAAGGGAAGATAAATTTCTACTGAATGCTGCAGCAATTATCAATATCAGGTCAAGAATATCTTCTCAACAGCAGCAGCCTGTGCTGATACACTGTGATATTTATAACTCAGATCTTTCCTTGACCATTTCCCACCACATTAGGTTCCACAGTCTAATTCCTACTTTTTAAAACAGCTCATTCCAGTGGAAGAGGTCATTTAATTTATCAAGAAACCATTTTTTTAATCTACATGTTTTGTTTCAATTTTAAGACATACACCAAGGACGCATTACCAGGTATCTATCAGACTCTTCAAGTGTAAGTTTCTTGAGGAAAAATCTAGAAAAGAGCCTAAAAAAAGAGCCAAGGCTGAAAAACTGCAATTCCCTCTTCACTGTGGTCTTACACAAGAGTAAATCCACTGAATTCCTGACTCTGACCCCGAATTAAAACTTCCTCAGCAAGCAGGAATTGAATGGTGCTGTGATGTTGATATGAAACCTGGAGCCAAGGGAAGAGAATAGAAAAATAATAATAATAGTTATACTGAAGTTCATATTTAAGACGGAAAATCACCAGAACTCGTTGCTGTGTTGCATAGTCCATCCTACACATATCCTCATTTTTCTCACTGTTAAATTTTGAATGTGTTGCACAAAGAGCTTGTGACACTGCAAAGTGTCTGGAGGCCAAAGCAATACTCCTTGCTGTCTCTTGAGGAGCCAAGCCTGTGTACAGCCAACAGAGCAGCGTGCAAGGAAATGCACACACTTCAGAAAAAGGACAGGGAACAAAATCCCCAACCTCGCTGCTTCTGCACGTCAAGAAGGATTTCCCTGAAATCACAACTAAGTGGAACTGAAATGCTCTCCACAGCCATGCAGGCACAGAGAAGAACAGAGGGGAGAAAATAAAAAGATAGGAGCAGGCAGGAAAGCAGGCAAATTGAGGATAACAGCACCTGGTGCAATAATCAGGAGAGTGACTGGATTGCACCTTGAAAGGTCACAGTGTTTCAGGTCCTGTGTGGTCCTGGGTGTGTGGATTTGCACAAAAAGGCAGCTGGCAGGGAGGGAGCCCCTCCACACACCCCCACCTCCATCCAGGCACCTTCCAAGGGTGCTGTCACCAGTGTTAGCCCAGATTTCCCAGGGGAATCCCACCACCAGCTGCAGGGAATGCAGCCCTCCCTTACAGGGCTGTGCCTCCACATACTGCCCTGCCTTCCATAGGTGGGGGCTGAAACACACATGGATTTGAAACTCCCAAATCCAGAGGTTTCTCTACTTAATAAAGCAGGAATTGGGTGAGGATTTTTTGACAGAATGCTTTGCAGCCAACTGAGGTGAATTGCTGATGGAAACATTAAGAAGAAATGCAGCATTAATGGAGTTATGCTGAGGTCTGGGATAGATCACAGACCTGGCAGAGATCTGACTTAGCCAATGTGTAAAACAGGTTTTACACAGTATTTTCCACAGTGGATGTTTCTCTGTTACTGAAATTCACAGCAAAACTCAGCACAAATAACTACAGACTTATTTGTGAGTCACAGGAGCAAAGAACTGATGTGAGAAGACAATTGGCTACTGATTTCCTCCTAATTTTGAGGTTAATTATTTTTGCAAGCAACAGTATTTAATCAAATGTTAATGGTGATTAAAAATGCCTGAACTCAGTGGCACATCAGAGCCCTGTGTCACATCTGTGTCCAGCAGCAAAAGTCACCAATGCCTGCCAAAATCTAAAGCTCAAAGTCACTTCACAGATATTTAGGGCAGGTCTCTAGTGAAAGCCAAGCACCTGTGCCCCTTCTATAGCCAATGGAGAGCCTTAGCTAATTCCAGAGGTGCATTCATTTTACACTTAAAATCACACAGCTTCCTGAGATAAGGTGGCAAGTTTTGCAAAGGCAAAGACAGGCAATGATTTCCACCGAGGACAACCACTTACCCATGGACAAGGTGATCACCTGGAAGCAGGTTGTGGCCCAGATCCAGAGCATCAATTGATTTTGTGCCCCTGAATTTATCAAAAGAACTGTTTTTAAACTGAGGTGTTACCCTGAAAACTGAAAGAACATGGAAAATATTAATTTGTGGAAGTTACAGCAGTCTGTGCTGCTTTATTATCCTGGAATTAGGAGAATTCTGTTAATAATGAGTCATTCTTTCCATTGGCATTTGACTTCCTACAAAAGGGCCTCTGAATCATCAGAGGAGCTCAGGACACCCCTAAAAAAATGAACATGAAGAGAATATGAACCAAGGCAAGAGGGATTTCAATGTTGGCAGCTGGGAGGGGGATAAAACACAGGGGTTCATATTCCTCAGATTGAACCATCTAAGGAGCTTTCTGGAAACCCCAAACTAAGGGAGACATCAATATATGAATATTAGAGGAGAAATTGTGATGATGTCAACATGCGCCAGGACCTGAGGAGCTCCTCTCACTGCTCCCCACCAGGAGTTGCATAACCTCATCAGTGCATTAGTGCTCCTGCAGGAAAACAGCCATGCATGGCCTGGGAGCTTTATGGTTTCCTGACAGCAGCTGGCTCACGTCCAGCCAGCTGAGAGCTCAGGCAGGGGAGGCTGGAGCTGCTGCACCACACCCCCAGGCAGGGCTTTGGCTCCATTTAAATCTGCAGTGAAGCATCTGCCACCTCCAAAGAAGGGCTATAGACAGTCCTGGTGTTTGGCCACGTTGTCAGAACAGCTGTAATTTATCCTCTAAAGAGAGTGAGGAGCAGCTGAGGGAGCTGGGAAAAGGGGCACAGCCTGGAGAAAAGGAGGATCAGGGAGCACCTCCTGGCTCTGCACAACTCCCTGACATGAGATCACAAGAAGGTGTCTCTTCTCCCAAGTAACAAGCAACAGGACAAGAGGAAACAGCCCCAGGTTGTCCCAGGGGAGGTTTAGATTGGATATTAGGGAAAATTTCTTCACAGAAATGGTTGTCTAGTCCTGGTGCAGCTGCCCAGGGCAGTGTTGGAGGCCCCATCCCTGGCAGGATTTAAAAGCCATGTGGATGTGGCACTTGGAGACGTGGCTTAGTGGTGGCCTTGGCAATGCTGGGGGAAAAATTGGACTCTATGATCTTGTAAGTATTTTCCAATCTAAATGAGTCAATGATTCTAAGGGAGTTGGCCGAGTTCCTGCTGTCCAGCAAACAATAAAATTCTTGCATGGACTTTAAGTGTCAGCTCCAGACGACAAGAGCAGCTCAAGAATGCAGGTTGTGCACCCAGGCACAGATTAAGGCAGGTGGTCAGACATGGAAGTAGTGTCAAAAAACCCAGGTTCTATTACAGCTAATAATCATCTCAAAGTGAAATGCCAGGAGGAGCTAAGCTGTTCCAGGCTGCACAGCTACTGCAGAAATGTACAGGAAGTCACAGGCATGAGTGGAATGGGGGAGCTGCCTGGGACAGTGCTCTGGGCAGAGAGCATCACCTAAAATACTTAGATACTAATTGCAGTTAAGGTGGGATTTTTAAATGCACCATTAATATGTTTAAAACTCAGTTCCATCATCTTTAAAACTAAGTCAGACCCTTGGTAATCCTCCCTTTGTCTGCCTATAAAGCAGTTTGTACCTGTGGCACTGGATGGACCTTACCAGGAGGGCATTACCCTCCTCACACTCTTGGGGGACTCAAGGCACACAGGCAAGGGAGATCCTTGGTGGCAGAATTAGAAACCAAAGAGGAATTTTAGCCTTGTCTCTTCCCCTTGCCCTTACCTTTCTGCCAGTCCAGATATCAAACCCAGGCTGTCACACCTGCTACAACCTGCACTGAAACCTCCTCTGTGGTCAATATGTTAATTTTCGGTGTGTGAACTAGACCCATTTCTCCAATATTAATTATAATTTAAAAATGCCTTCTGTCTCTTACTGGTTCTACTGGTCTGTCCTTACAAGGCATAGAATTTCTTCTCATGTTTTTTAATTCAGACTATGATATGAAAGTAGTCCCTTCTGGCTGGAAAAAATGTAAGCTCATCAATGTTTCAGACTGGAAGAAATGCTGTCACTAAATATCAGCCAACGTCTCCTTTCCTCTTCCTATTTTCTTCAACGTTTTTGTCTCACTGAATCCAGAAAAAACTTGGTCTCTCAAGCTACAGCAACCAGTCCCAGCAATGAGGCTGCATTTCTGCTTGGGGGATGGTTGTGTTTTTTATTTCCAACCACGTGTCCTGGCTGTCAGATTCCATGTCATTTTTATTTAATCTGATTCTCTATCAAGATGATTCCCTGTCTCCCAAGCCTCCCTGTCTTCCAGCTGGACATTTTTTAAAGCAGTGATTTGCAAAACATTAAAGAAGGCATATAAATAAATTACTGTCTGGAGAGTGAGTCATCATTATTTAATGGGACTATCTCATAAAAAGTGGCTGTTTGTTGGCAAAGCAGGCCCATGCTGCCCCCAAATTTATCCTGCTGCTCTCCAGCCTCCTGGGGCTTTGTCCTGCTCTGTCACTTCCTGATATTTTGCTTTCTGGTAAACAAGGTTTTGATATTGCAGGAACTCAGGGGAGGACAGCAAAGACACTCCAAGACCTGAGACACAAGAGCTGCCCTGTTGCAATGTAGCTGCAGCATTATGGATTCACAGGATCATTAAGGCTGGAAAAGACCTTTAAGATCATCAAATCTGATTGTTAAAGGACAAGACACTGCAAATCACAGTTACATCTTCATTTCTATGAGTTTGGGGCCTAAATTTAGGGAACTTTTCCTGAGGGAAACCTGAGTGTGCTCTTACAGAGTGCAAAGGAGGGGAGAAATACCACAGGGACGGGTTTGACCAAGTCTGAGATGCCTCCCTTTCTACCACCCTCACTCACTTGGGTTTCCCAGCATTTCGACAGACACTGAACTTATTTCTTCATGTCCAAAATTCTGCTAAATAAGCAAACACAGAGGATCCAATCAAACCAAACCTCAGGTACTATTCCTTCTTCTTCTGTCCCACCTTACACCTGCTGTGGCCTGGTTCCCATTTGTATTCCATATATTCAAACCCCACACAAGAGCTGTGCAATAACCCCACCTGAGGCTTCTGTTCAAGTTCTCCCTTGTCCCCATCACAGTGTTGAGCTGCTGGCTCCCAGTCACTCAGCATTGCTGGTTTCCAGGCACCATCCTACCAGTGGAAAAGCTCTAGACAAGCAGAGGAGCTGCACATTGCTACCTTTACAAAATTATGCAGCAGAGCTAGAGGAGAAGGGAATAGAGGTGGCCTCATCCCTGATAAGTAACAGCTGTGTTAATTACCCAATTCAGCGTCACCCCTGATGAGTTACAGCTATATCAAGTAAAGATAAATGTGATAAAAGGCAGTGAGTTAGCTGCTGAGGGGGAATCATGAAGAAGGAGTGTGAGGAGAGAATCACAGCTGTCAGGTCAGTCTGGGTGTGCAGTTGGAGCGTGTTGTTGGAAGCTGCAGTCACAGTCTCCAAACTGATCCCTGCAGTCAGAATTTAGCAGGAAATAACCAACAGTCAGAGGCTGCAAGGGAAACTTCTAGCAGGAGCTTGCTGCAGCTGGAGTCAGTGAATGGTTAGAGTCAGGATGGCTGAGCTGTAAAGAGGAATAAGCCAGGGCTCTTTTCATGCTGGGATAAACAAGAAGTCTGTGTCTTGCCTCATTTCTATCCTCTAACAAGAGGGCTGCTGCAACACAAATCCTCCCAAAAAGCTCCAGTGATGAAACCAAAATACTGCCGTTCCTCATTTCCACTTCTTCATCCATGACTCTTCTGTAAGGACATGTCTTAGATAATCCCACATATGGTGAGGGGGTTTTTGAGGTTTTCTTTTTGATTGTGATGTCCTGCTGACAGGCAGAGTTCCCACTGATAGCAACCACAATACTGACAAATTCCTTTTCGTTCCTGTTACCTTGAAGTTCCCACCCATTCCTCTCCCTGCACAGAACAGATGTGACCTTGGTGCTTCTATTTTAGGCCCTCAGTAGCATTTGAACAGGTATGAGAGATTTTCTGATGAGAATTCCAGCTAGAAAAAGGATCAGGTCTACGTCTGGTGCCAACCAGTGAAATTCCTAAGAAGCAAAAACCCAAGAAAAATTGAAAGTTTTAATAACTTCTACTGAGGACCTGATGAGTTTCTGTGCCTTTACATAAGACCTAATACACCTGAAGGGCCCTCATGCTATTAAAAAAAAAAAAAAAAAACAACCAAAAACTGAATAATAATATCCCACTTTTTAAATTGAAATTTTATTCTCATTTTCTACTAAGACTGTTTCCAGAGGTCACAGAGCAGGAGGGCAGAGCACCTGAGCTAAGGATCAGCCTCTCTCCATCACTTACATGTTGAATGGAAACTAAACGTTACACTTCTAAATAAAGGATCTAAGAGTAAAAGTGCCTTTTCTTTATTAAAAAGCACTAGAAAACAACCTATGAAACCCAAGTTATGGTGCTTTGAGTAACAAAAGGAAATTGGGAGAAGTTCCAACAGATGGAAAATTAAACTAAATTAGTCTTGGACAGGAATCTTATAGTTATTAATGAGAGCCAGCCAACAGCAGTGGTTATACTGGATCTGTGTCACCAGGTATGGCAGTCCTGTTTCTTAGGAATGATCATTTTTCCTACCTGAGGAATGCAGAACAAAGGGATAGATAATTATTATGTCTTTATGCAATGAAGGCTACAAATCAATGACTAAGGCTCTCTCCCCCTTTACCCTCCATCTTCTTCCTTTCATTGGCTAAGAGCCAGGATAGAAAATACGTTTATCCTCAGCAAAACCCTGGTAAAGTGAGCAGAAGAAAATTAAATAATTAGCTGCCTTAAAAAAAAAAAGAAACAAACTAATTTGGGCTTAATTCTTTTCTACTTACAAAGATAATCATCCTAATAGGTATTTTGTATTTGGTTATGGTTTATCTAGAAATGGCAGTTATTAGCATGCCTTGACAATAGAACAAGCCAAGCTACTAACGAGGTGTAATTATAACATAAGATATATATAATTAAACATTATACATTGACAAGCCCTTGGCAGCCTGCAGTGAGCTAATCTCATGGCATTGCTCACAAGGGTTGGGAGCATTCAGTGCCCCTCCTGAGCATAATGCACATTTGGATAATACATTTTCCTTTCCCCAGCTCTTCTTGCAACTAGATCTCACATTCCTCATTTCCTGGCAGTGTTTAAAGTGGAATTTTAAAAGATCCATTCAGACCTATTTGCACAATAGCCCAGAGTAATGACCATTACTGCAAAATGTGAGTGCATATATTTGATATACTGGGAAGTGGGAGTATCCTGTGTCCTGATGCACTGAGCTACTGTGAATGCTGATGATATTTTGCTGGAAAAGATGAGGAATATATGCAAAAAACCCACCTGGTGTTGATATTCATGTAACAAACCTCATAAACAGGTGATAAATTGCACTTTCATGCCCTCCTCACCTGCACTTTAACCTTTAACAGGAAAAGCCTGTGGTTTTCCCTCCCACTTCCTTCTGACTTTTGAAATCTTTTGAAATCTCTTGAAATCTCTGACTGGCTTCTGTAGCAGCCACTGTATTATTTTACACAAAATCATGTAAAGTTTTTTGGGCTTTTTCTCCATTTGGCCTAAACAAGGAATTTTTCTTGCCTGAGATCTTGTTTCGTTTGGATGCAGCGTGAGCAGTAGTGTTTCCATGCAGGCTGAAAATCAAATATCTAATAATACACAGAGTCTACAAGCAAGCAGAGGAATTCTGTCATTGCAAAACAAAGATCTCCACCATTACAGGCCCAGCATCTGCCTTTTGGTCCCAAACTCTGACATATAACCTGTGTTGTCCTCCAATTACAGAAAACACTGGTTAGCTTACTCTACATTAGAGTTTTCAAACATTAGCTTAGATTTCTGCTCTCTCCACGTCCTTTCCAGCTGGACTGAGGGTGAGTAAAGCACGTGAGTGCACATATGGAATGAAAAATGAGTCACCAAATGCAACAGTTCTGGCTTCTTTTTTCCTGCCAGGATGAGGATTAATACACGGGAGTCGCGGTTCATGTTTGGACTTGGATGTTTATTATTTTTTATTTATTTACAGACTCATGAGCTGTGAGGTCTAACTGGCAAGTTAGAGAAATGAGGTAAAATAGAGGACCTCTAACTCTTTCCAAGGTTATTGAAATGCTAATTACCCAATAACAAGGTGACACCTATATTATTTACATTTCTGACCCAATAATGACTACCCAATGTGGACCTTTTTCACCCAATTTCAGAAAACCACCCAAACCCATGAAGAAGAAGGACTTAGCCTTAAATCCTCCATGTTGCTCCATATATATTGCTATGTACTAAAACCTAAAATCCTCGGTTTCCAGAATTCCAGCAACCAAAGCCATGTTGACTCTGTTTTCCCTAATCACAAGTAATGCAACTCTGCAAGTGTGGACAGTCCTGCCTCCCTGTGCCACAGAGGTATCCAAAAGTTAAGACATTCTATGAATAGGACAATGTAGCTTTTTTTTTCTTTCTTCTTCTTCTTCTCATGAAAAATTAATAGAGAGCTCTTATTGCTTCACTTGAATGCTCATTTCCTACTCACTGGCAGGAAAACATCTGTGGTCAGAAGCTCAGCTGGTGCAAAGAGGTGTGTAATGGACAGTGGAATGCTCCTGCCAGCTGATGATCTGAAAGAAGATATTTCAGCACTGAAAGTCTTCCATTTCTGATTAGGCAGAGAAGAGAAACCCAATGTGATGTAAGCAACAGCTCCAGAAATCAGTATTTAAAGTTAGAAGGTGGGGGGAAGTGTTATCTGTGCTTCACAAGTAGTCTTGAAGTTTTGGGACTAGTCCAAGATCACTTTTCCTCTGCTTTGGAGTCTTTTATATCAATGTCAAGATGGTCTCCACAACATTTGAACACTTTCCACACAGAGCATCATAACATCATTATTTATCACATTTCTTCTTCTCTGGTCTCTGCAGCAAGAGTGCAGTGAAGTGCTTCCCTTTCAAAGGGTTGTGGGGCCAGTTTTGTTTCTATCTTTAAGGATATTATTAATTAGGGGACATGAAGTCTGGCTGTCTTTTAGTACATTTATATATTTTTATGGAGGTGTGAAAAATAGAAAAATAAGGCAAGTATCTGGCCCTCTACAGGAGGGATGCAAAATTTATGAGGGTATTGTCCTTGCCTCAGTAAATCTGCTGCACATTTGACCTTTCACTATATGGAAGAAAGTCACAGTGTGGCAAAGAAATGAACTTTTTGACCATGACATTTACTCTGGAGATTTACAAGGACTTTAAGATATTCTGAGCTTACATCCCACATCTTGGAGAAAACAAGTGAGGTCATGAATGGCAAAATATTATGCTGTATATTTGATTTTTTTAAAATAGTAACGTTACGATGAATCTTGATAAAGGCATTGAAATATAGAACCATAGAATGGTTTTGGTTGGAAAGGACCTTAAAGATCATCTTGTTTCACCCCCTGCCACGGGCAGGGACACCTTCTGCTAGCCCAGGTTTTTCCAAGCCCTGTTCAACCTGGCCTTGGACACTTCCAGGGATCAGGAGCAGCCACAGCTTCTCTGGGCACCCTGTGCCAGGGCCTCCCCTCACAGAGGAGAATTTCTGCCCAACTTCCCATCTAAATCTACTCTCAATTTGCAGTCACTCCCTGTTGTCCTGTCACCCCATGCCCTTACAGAGAGTCTTCCTCCAGCTTTCTTGTAGGCTCCTTTCAGGTGCTGGAAGGTAAAAAAAAAGGAGAATTGTTTTAAAAAGATAGAACGTGGTATTTCTAACGGTGAAAATTGGTAAAAACCCCAAACCTACAGCTTTCATATACTCTTATTTTACTCTTTAAATCTTACTCAGATAAATCAGTAAGAGAAGATAAAATGTCTGCAGAAAAGCAAAATGATAAAGAGATAAATATATTGTATGAGAGAGAGAGAGAGATCCACATGAGAGTGGAGAGGCAGACAAGGAAGGTGGCCAGCAGACCCAGAAACTGGGGATGAGATCCTCAGGGCTGGATTTTCATTCAGGGGTTTGTCCACTCAGACCACATTCAAAAGCATAAATACTTTGTTCCCTTAGCTCCTGAGGAAGGAGGTGACAACCATGTTACCCATTTCTTTTTAATGGAAAAGAACCTTTTTTTTCCCCTTGGGATGACAACACTGGATGGGCAATGATTGACGGATCCCTTCTGTGGATCCTGCACTGTTATTCCATGGAAATCCCTCTTCTTGGCATTAAAGCCAGAATTTGGGCTGGTACCAAGGGAGTGATGCCTTAAGTTTCAGTTTTCATGTTTTTCAGATTCTGTGCTGCCTGGGGGTGCAGTTCTGAGCCTCATATTAAGTGTCAGTGTGCTCTCTTCACAGAGTAGGAAGACAAAACAAATCCTTTTCCTGCTGGAGACTAAGGGCAACAGGTACAAGTTTTCAGGCCCAAAAGCATAAACAACGGTGGACTGGAGAGAAAACAAGGATGGGACACCACAACCTGAAGCTGTAATTGAACAATTAACTCCAATATGCAAGTGGAACAAAACTTATAAAAGTGTGAGACCTCATGACCGGTCATCTATTTTGTGACCATTTTGGGCCCACCTTGAGTGTAGCCCTGATCAGGCTCGTGTCCTGCCCAAGGTGTATCCTTTAAGGCCTTTCAATAAATATCTACTTTATTCTCTAGCTCTGTCTCGTCTCTGTTCCAGGTCAGCCTTTCCAAGGCGTCAGGAGGACACCAAACTAAGCATTCAGCTGAGTTCCTGTTTAAAGCTGTGGCTCTTTGTCACACCTGACTTCCTCGTGAGACTTCTTAAAGCATTATGTTTTGCTGTGTGATTCTTTAAGTCAGCATGGCAGGACAGGCAAAGAGCCTTCCTTTGGGCTTCTAGGAAAGGACAAAACCACCTGGACAAGGATTTAACTGCAAAGGCAGAAAAGCAGGTCCAAGAACTCCTTTCCATTTTGTTAGAAAGAGTCACTAGTGCAGCAGAAGTAGTTGTATTTCACTTAGACCTTGGGCAAGGGGGACAGAATGTGTGTGGAAAAAAAGGTTTTGGCTATCTGTGCCTATCTGTGTGTCCTTACTGCAAGGATCTGCCTCCTGACTTCCCTCCAGCAGCTCAGTAAAGCCTTGCTGCCTATTCCAGCATGGTTTCGTTCCCTCCTCAGGCTTCCCTCCGACACAATTCCCTCCTTCAATTCTCAGAGCCAGTCTTTCAATGCCAAAACACCTCCTGCCTACCCTGCTCTGTGCAGTGGACCCTTGGTCAGTGGCCCCAAGGTGGAGGAGTGACAGCCTTGAACAACAATAAATAACAAAGGTAGCACTGAGGGGTCCTCAGTGCTGGAATAAAGTTTTTAACTCAATCTTCTTGAAACAGAGGAGGCGGGGTGGATTAATCCAGACAACTCATTTTCAATCCACTCTTTCAGCATGAGCTGACATAACTCACATTGACATCTTTGGGACCCAAAGAGCACCAGCTGTGTTAAACCCAGTCAGAAGAAAATAAAGAATGTTGCTATTTTGTTTCCATGCATCGATTCATGTCACCTTCGTTGATTTTGGCTTTCTTCTTTTTTAGTTATCTGCATTCCAGAAAAATAAATAAAAGCTCTATTTATAACAGAAGTGGTTTTTTGCTTGTATATATGTGGCAGTTTCTACATCAGTAAACCCCAATAAGGGCAACTATTAATTTCATTTTACAAATCTGGTTTGTATATATAGCCAGCTCAAACTATTGTACGAGAGTCAAAAATATGCCAAGCACTTCCAAACTTACAGAACTGTGACTAAACTTGGTTAGGATTCAATAAGCTCTGCAGAGGTTAATTAAATTTGTATAGATTTATTCTTCATTCAGAGCTGTAAAAGGCTCTTCTCTTTGACTGTCATTGCCAAGTTGGTGATGGGGTAAACTGAGAAGCCTGATCTACATCAATCTTCTGTGCTGCCAGATACTGAAATACTTTGCAGAATATTGGTCTGGCATAAATTGAGCAAAGAAGGAAGAAAACAGAACTGCAGCTAAAAGCTGTTTGGGTGATCTGTGGGCTGCCATGAATGTTAGACTTGCAGGCACAAGTGACACATTGAAACCTTCTCTCGCTGGGAATTAGCTATGGAAAAACGAACACTTTCCATCTTGCTTTCAGGCAAAACGGATGGTCACTTCTCCAGCAGGGCTGTACGAGAGTGGAATGTGGGAATCTTGGTTCCATGAGGATATTCACAGAACCCCAGAATGGTTCAGGTTGGGAGAGACATCAGAGATCATCAGAGATCATCAGCTCCTGCCCTGAGCAGGGGTAACTTCCTTCCTTCCTTAAGTGATGCCTCAAGTTTCAGCTTTCATGTTTTTCAGATTCTGTGCTGCCTAGGGGTGCAGTTCTGAGCCTCACATTCAGTGTCAGTCAGCTCTTCACAAAGTAGGGAAACAAAACAAATCCTTGTCCTGCTGAAGACCAAGGACAATAGTTACAAGTTTCAAACTTCAAAAGCACAAACGAGGGTGGGCTGAACAGAGAAAACAAAGATGGGACTTCACAACCTGAAGCTGTAATTGGGCAATTAACTCCAATATGCAAATGGACCAAAACTTACAAAAGTGTGAGACCTTGTGACTGGTTGTCCATTTTGTGACCGTTTTGGGTCCACCTTGGGTGTAGCCCTGGCCAGGCTCTTGTACTGTCCAAGGTGTGTCCTAAAGGCCTTATAATAAATATCTACTTTATTCTCCAGCTCTGTTGAGTCTCTGTTCCAGGTCAGCCTTCCCAAGGCATCACTTCCACTAGCCCAGGGTGCTCCAAGCCCTGTCCATCCTGGCCTTGGACACTTCCAGGGATCCAGAGGCAGCCACAGCTTCTCTGGGCACCCTGTGCCAGGGCCTCCCCACCCAGACAGGGAGCAATTCCTTCCCAATATCCCATCTATCTCTGCCCTCTGGCAGTGGGAAGCCATTCCCCCTTGTCCTGTCTGTAACTCCATGGCTTGTTCAAAGTCCCTGTCCAGCTCTCTTGGAACCTTTTTAGGTACTGCATGGTCCTGGAAAGTCTTCCTGGAATATTCTCTTCTCCAGGCTGAACAGCCCCATGTCTCTCAGCCTGCTGATATTACCCTCACAAACAGCACTCCAGCACTCAGCTAAGTTCTCTGACATTCCAAATTACTGGAAAGGCTACTGCTACTTTACTACCAGGAGTACTCCTCACATCTACAAGGTTTCTTTAGGAAACCAAGTGTGGGTGGATGTTTCCCTGTACAAGGGGTCAGGCAGGCAGGAGCAAAGAAGAGTGGTCAGTGTCCCAGGGGAATTCCAATCCCTGGATTACACAGCAGGTGGCTGGAATGAAAAAAAAAAGATGAAGGCAGAAGGCTGAGAGATTAAGATAACATTATACAGAATTCTTTGGATGTCCAAGTCCCTGCTCAGCTTAATCTGCTCTGCAAGTCACCTGTTCAGCAAAGCTGAAAACATGGTCAAATTCAGCTCTCCTCCACCAAACTCTTGGAACACGTGTTTAGTTTTTAGCTCCTGACAAAGTGTTCTGCTAAATATGGATTGACTGCTGGGTGTGAGCCTGAGGATGTTGTTAAAGTAGTGATGAGAGAAGAAGCAGTTAACATTATTTATTAAAAAGCTTTTAACAGCATTCCGTACAAAAAGTTGCTTAAGAAAGTCATCTGTCATGGGGTAAGGTTCTGCCTGGGGTTAAAAACTGAGAAAAAGATAAAAAAGGGTCAGACTTGATAGCCACATTTCATGGACAATTGTCAAAAGAATCCATAAAAGAATGAAACCCTGTAATGTTCCTACGGGGACACTGAATAAGCTGAAGTGTAACTATGAACAGTTGGGTTTTTTTACCAACAGTCATTAAAAATTATGTATTTATGCTTTCAAAAAAACTATTTTGTTTTAACAAGGTGTAGTTAATGATCACCCTGAATATTTCAGTTATATTATGGTATCTCTTGCCTGAAAACTGAACTCCTTGGAGGATGGCTTCTACTTTCTTTTTGACATGAAAATTATCTTGCAAAGCCCAGGCAGAGGCAAATATCAACAAATATTGTGAATAATCTGGAACAAGGCCTTCAGCAGCACTTTTTTGTTCTGGTTGTTGTTCCAGGAAAAAATGTGGTTTATGTGACATAATTTAGATGGGCCAAGACTAAATAAGACTTTGGAGAATTCTAGATGGCCAGACTGAACTCTCTGCACAACATTCATGACAGATGAAATTCACTGCAGACAAATTTGAGGAGACATATGCTGGAAAGGACAATTCAGCTGCTCATATGCATAGTTGAGTTATAAATTAACTGTAATTATTCAAGAAAATATCTTGCTGTCACTGAAGACCACTCCATGAAAACATCTGCTCAGTGCACAGCAAGGATCAAGAAGCAAACAAAATGCCAAGATATATTTAGAGAGGGTAAAGGTTTAAGGCTGGGAATATTATAAAGCCATGGCCTAAGTCAGAGGTGTGCAGACATCTTTAACACTGTCATCAAATGTGATTCAGAATTAATTTATTGTGAAGAGAAAGGATTCAGGGAAAAAAAAATTGTGAGGGTAACACTGAAATAAGTGACAGAGTATAAATAAATAGAAATTCTCATTTTCCCTCACCTGCAGCAAAAGTTACGGGGTTGGCCACTGCCCAAAAGCTGAACTGATAGAAGTCAAATTTTGAGAATATTTTTTTAATATAATTAACATGTGCAACATATTTCTACAAACTGTCAGCTCAAGAGCTTAAACACTTTCAAAAGAACTGTCAGCATTCAAACTTAGAGATAGATACCCTAAGAAGTGACATAACCAACCTAGAGACAGAAAAGGACATATGGAGGAAACATGCCCTCTGGCCAGGTTATTGAATATATTTCATAGTCATTAAAGACTTCTGGTGGTTTTACAGTGTGGGTTCTCCAGTTTGCCTGCAATATTCCATCTCACATTACAATACTCTAAGGATTTCTGGAATATTGCCAGATTTCTTCAATGTGTGCTGGACTGCTTAATCTGTCTGAATCAAGGATTCAAACTTCTTGAGAGAGAGAGCATCAAGCCAAAGTGTTGAAATAAATGTTAAAGTACAGAAAACTCAGAAAATAGAAGGAAAAGTAAAATTTAGACCAAAAGACTTGATAAATGAGACTCCAGTTCATATCCTTCAGCAAGCCAAAAGGGTTAGAAAATAGTTCAATCAAGGAAAAGAAATATTAGCCAAAAACAGCTTTGGGAATTATTTCTCCCCCCAAAAAAAACATTTTAAGGATGTGAAACACAAAAATCTAATTTATGCTCCTCCATGCAGTTGATCATGCATTCCTTCAGGCAGGCAAATCCCATTGACTAAACAAGATTTATGTGCAGGGACCAGCAATGGGATCAAACCTGAGGAACCAGGCAGTTAATACCAGAGCAGGGCAGGGAGCAGCTCTTCTGTCTTGGCAAAAATATGGGAAATTTGAAAAATAGTATGTCTGTGTGTGGAGAAAAACTCCAAAACTACATTAATTGTGGG
>JANPWX010000392.1:536614-594122 GCA_024734555.1 Trochalopteron elliotii
GAAGGAAGGAAGGAAGGAAGGAAGGAAGGAAGGAAGGAAGGAAGGAAGGAAAAGTTTACTAACATATTCTGACCAAAAAATCCAATGAACTTCCAAAACATTTCAGGATTTCAGCCCCTGAGTGGTTCAGACACTTTCTCTAGGGGAGATGGTTGGAGCTCAGGTGCCTCTTGAGGTCCCTTTGCACACTGGTACCAACAAAATCTGTAGAGCAAGGAAAGCAAGTGGTGTCGCATGTTGCTTCCTTTTGGCATCTAGACCACTCAAATTTAGCTATTTTGTCAGGAACACAACATTCAGTGCCTCCTGTCTCTTTCCCACTGAGGTAATAGCTCTTTGAAATAGGAGATTGTGGCTCTGTGTCCCTTATCCCCATCTCTTTTCAATTCTATAAAAAATTCTGCCAGCACCCAAACTCCTTTTCTGAGAAAATTGATATCTAGTTTGCTTCAAGAAAAATAATAATAAAAAAAATTGTTTTGATGAAACTGCATTTCATCAAAGAAAAGGCAATTTCTTAGAAATGTCCCAAACACCCCTGGGTAATACTTTGTTTTCTTTCTTCAGAGAGACCTACCTTGCCTTGAAAATGTGCTCACTACAGAAATACACTGCTGGCAGCTCTGCTTGCAGAAACTTAATCCCTCCATGTCCACATGGAAGCTACTCCTCCATGTGTAGATGAGCAGCAGAGTTTTCTTTTGCTGCATTTAATAGTTACAAAACCATCTCCCTGCAGAAAAGGACTGTGGCACCAATAAACCCCATTTTATACTACTTATGCGGTGATAAAAATTAAAGCTACTCTGCAATCACACTTAAAATAGGACAAAATTAATTTGCAGAGGATAAGAACACTGTAAGAACCTCATTCTAGCCCGTAGGACACTCGATTATTTACTTCAATTATTGTGGTGCTCATTTCCTATTTTTCCAGTAGCATCTAGAGGCTGTAATCTGGGTCAACAGCCTCTTCATTTAAATATTGTTTGCACAGGTAGGTCCCTGTGGAAATATTGCAAGCACTGACACTGCTGTGGTTAAAGCAGGGCCATTTATCAGCTAAACTGCACTCACTGGTCTTTTGCATGCTCTTATTGCAAATATAAGGTAAAACAAGTAAAGTGAAAACAATTTATATGAGAATATTTTATTTTGTGCGTGCCATGGACACAGGGCCTGGCTGTGGGTGAAAATTATCCTTGAAAAACTGGAGGGGTGAAGCTTTGAGCCCTCTGGGCTTCCCTCTCAGCTGCCCTTGCTCTGAGAAAGCAGAAAATTTGGCTTAGGATCTCCTGAGGTCTCTTCCCAACCAGGGCGATTTTACGGCCAGTAACTGCTGGTTGAGAGAAATTTCCATAACTCCTCGGAAATCACCTACAGGTGGTTGTTTACCCAGACCTCCAGTCCGATTTTTAGGGTAATTTTGTTATGCATCACTGAAAACTGCTACAAATCAACTGTCTCAAGGGTGAACATTTGCCCAGACAGTTCAAGGAGCTGATTAATTTGAATAAACTTAATTGCATGACAGCCAAACATTATTTTCCAAGAGGCTTAGTAAGACACAGCTTTCCCTGTGGGCCTGGGTTTGGTGTTCACTTGTCAGTATATGGTGTAAAAAACAACATTTGGCAGCTGGTGGTATCTAAAAATAATATTTAAAATAGTTTTTCTGATTTTTTTCCACTGAATTTTTGCATATTTCTTTTGCTTAACTTCCATCCATCCACCCTGTGTGATATCTTTGAGCTCAAGTGTGAGTGAAGCAGTCACCAGGAAAATCCTGCACTCCAAGCAGGGCGTGCCTCATCCCTACACACAGTGAGTCCTTCAGAGGGCATAAATACTGAATTAAAGAGCACCAGGACACAGGAACTCAGGTGTTTGCTGTGTAAGGACAGTTTCAAATTTGTATGGCTGGACAACTGCCCTCCTCCTCCTCCTATTTTGATAATAAATGAGCCAAAAAAACCCATATGGACTATATTTTAACCTTTGCACCCTTTCTCCCCCTGGTCTCTGATATCCTGGAGATGCTTCTCTGCCCTCTGGTTTATTAATGTGACAAACCAGAAAACTGTCATTAATTATGCACATAACATCCCTTAATGCTGGCTTGGTGGGACTCATTTCCCATTGCCTTTTGCCACTCAGGAGGGAGGGGGGGAAAGAAGGAAGGAAATAAGGGAGGCTGCAAATCATTTTATGGCTGGAGATTTCTTGATTGCAATCACTTTTCCTAAACCCTTGGAAATCCTGATTGCTTCTGTAAGTACTTAAATAAAGGAAACAGTAAGTTTGAATGACATCCTTATGTATTGTTCTACCCAGCTGTGATGTTTATGGGTGGAGAAAATTATTTCCTTTTATTCATTAATCACTATAAGATAGTCATGTTACCTTGTTGTGTTGACAAAAAATGGTTATAATAGGAGTAAATATGTTCCCTAAGCTCTTCAATATAACTCTTTTTTTTTATCTTCCTTCCTGACCAAGTGACCAAGATAAATCACATTGCATTTGAAAAGAACCTTCACACCTTTGGCTTTAATTTCAAGATGACAAACTTGGGCATCCATTTGTAAAAGCCTCAGTTGTTGCTCTTGAAATGTGACATCCACTGAGCTGCCACACAGCCATAAAGGGGTTAGGGAAGCATTCCCTGCTCCTTTAGGCATCCAGAGCTGCATAATCAAGAGGGAATTATCCTTCACTGCCTGTCTTGCTCCAGCTTGAAAGCTGCACTCCCACTCCATCAGAATCCCCTTGCCTCTCCCATCTCCAGAAATCCTGTCTAGCAAACCCTGTATGGTTCTCATTGTAGGATCCAGTCGTGGAGGCAGAGGACAAACTTCTCTTGAGGACAATTTGAGGACAATGTTTTCAGGATAAATTGAGTGTGTTTTAACTGTCTCTGAAAATGACTGATTTAACCACGTCCTTAAAGGATATAGTGATGAAGTGGCATCTTCTTCCCTGCTCTAATCCCAAATTCTCTTTAGCTGGCAGATTTTTCTACTTGTAGACCTATTTTCTTGAGGAGAACAGAGCTGATGATTATTATTAGCTGTCCCTGCCCACAGCAGGGAGCTGCAACTCGATGATCTTTAAGGTCTCTTCCAACCCAAGCCAAGCTATGATTCTGTGATTCTATCCATGGTCTATCTGTGTAGGATGTGTCACCGTCCTCATATGACATATTTCTAAAATAAAAAATCCTTTTCCCCCCCTCTATTTCCATGTAAAGTGATGACTCAGCCATTATTTGCAAACTGAACCACGCTCCAGGCTTTAAATGGACCCAGCCTCCAGCAAGAGGAGCACAAATGAGCAATCCTGTGGAATCATTCTCAAAATACCAAGATATTTCCCTCTGCTCCCCCTCTGCCCACCTTGTGATGCAGACAGGGCACAACTCCCACGTGTCCCCAAATCATTGTCACTGACCCACTAAACCAAATCACATGCAAGGGTGAGGCACGGCCACAGCGTGACACAATCCATTAGCAAAGTGGTTTTTTGAAAAGAGAGCTTTCCAAAATGTTTGTGAGAGCAGTCCCATTGAGACTGTTCTGGCACTCTTACAGCATCCCTGGGCAGCTTTTGTTTTGCGCCCACATTGTGATAAACATCATCCACCTGAATGTTCTTGAACAAAACACGGAGATTGCAGCAACAAACTGCTCAGCCTGCCATTGGTGTGAATGCCCAAAACATTTCTCCCCAGTTTGTCCAACTCTGCTGCACAATGCTGCAATTAATTCTGCTCATATCAAAGGGCTCCAATGGAACCATCTTAGGAATAAGTGTATATGGTCATTGTTTATTCTGTGTACTTCTTGAAGCCATTTTCCTGAGGCAAAAATCTGATTTCTTACCTTGTATTTCTGAAACAAGGCGTTATGTTGACTTGTGTTTTTAGAGCAGTGTTAAATTGATATTTTTTGAGCCTGGTATAGTTGGAAAAAAATGAGAAAGTGGGAACCTTTGCCCCCTGAAAGATAGAACATGATTAAGCCAAAGCAGTTTGGTGTTACATTGCAATCTGATATAATGATATGCCAGCACTGCCCTGGTGAACCTGATAGATCAGTGTCTGATGCAATGTGAGTTTCCCTCAGCAGAGGAAATGTTAAACAAACAGACAGCAAAATCTATCAACCACTTGAGCAAGGCAAATGGACAAAGTGGTTGAGCTCCACATGCTGCACAGAAGAGGAGGTATAACACAAGATTAAAAAAAATAGACATGTCCATTGAAAAACAATTGGGTGTTATTCCACCATGTGGGGGTTGTTTTGGGGCCTGTTTTACCCTTTTTAAATGGGAATTTGGTTCTCTCCAAACCCTATTCCATTGGTTATTTCACTGTCATGTTCTGGGTCTTCAGGCCAGTTCAGCATTAGGGCCTCAGGACTACCCACAAAAAGTCAGAACAATCCATCCAGCATATTCAGCCCTTGCATGGAGAGTGTACAAACACTTAACCTTTCCTTGCATAAAAGGAGTCTCTGAAATTGCTTCCTTCTCTTTGAAGACTGTGATTGGAGTTCACTGCTGTCTTTTCAAAGTGACACCCAGCACCTTTCACATCATTTGGTGGTGGCTGAAGAGCTCAGCTTGAAAGCAGGAGGCTGAGCTCCCCTCCTTTTTCATTCTGAAAGGGTTTCAGCCCACTTGTTTCACCTTGCAGAAGAGAAATCTAACTTTTTTTTCAACTTTGGGCCATTCTGGGTACTTGGTACTTCACTTCTTAATGCTAGTATTTGATGCATGTGTACAGGAGAGAAAAATGGCATAAATGTGTCTCTCTGTAGCCAAGTGCTTCAGCATGGGGAGATCTCTGGTTTTCAGCTGCTTCCTGGGACAGCTCTTGTAATTTAACCATCATAGAATGGTGCTTAAGCTGTCCAGGTAAGATGGAGAGAATGTAGAATTACCTTTTTCTCTTATCTGTCAGCAAAAATTGGCAGTAATCTGGTTTTTATATTATGGGCTTTCTGGGTGCCCTGATTTGTTCTTTGGCTGGAAAGAGTAGCAGCCTCAAAACAGCCCAATGGCAAATACCTCACCTAAGCTATTCTTTCACCACCCCATAGATGATCCCTGTGTGTCAGGGGCTGAATATTTTCTTGTTCTCTGTTACAGTTCTGCTTGCTTTATTTTGGCCGAGGTCAGGATGAAAAAAATGGGAAACGTAGAGTCGAGTTTGATCTTGGTTGTTTATTATATTTTATTTATTTATAGTATTTACAGTTTTACGAAGCCTGAGTTCTAACTTGTCAGTTAAAGAAACAAGACAAAATAGAAACTTTTTAACTTTTATTAAGGCTATGTAAGAGATAATTATTTGATACTAAAGTGACACATATTATTTATGCTTTCAACTTAGTAATGACTATTTGAGGTTTGCAATGCAGACAGCCTTTACTCAATTAGAGAAAGCAGTTCCAACAGATCTCTTGGAAGAGATGAAGGCTCTCAGGCTGAGGCTGGGTTTCAGCTCAGGACTCACACCTCATGGATGGATGTACCATTCACTAAGTCACTGTATTTTAGGGCAGACATCACAGTCCTGTCTATCCTTGGGTGTCCTGGGAAGGTGTTTATTATTTGGGACACCTTCACTCTACTTGGGATCCCTTCACTCTATTCCAGCTTAAATCAAAGCCAGATGTTAAATTTCTTGTTCCAGGACAGGTGGATCTGTACCAGGACAAGCATTTTTGAGATGCTTTTAGGCAGTTAATAACTGTGTGGATTGTATGAATCATAATTTATGGGCTGTGTTCTTTCATTTTACACAGATTCTGAGGTTCTATCCTTTTGAAGGACCTTCTCTCCATCATCAGCATCAGGAACCAGCAGCAGCACCTCAGCTCCTGTGCCAGTCACTGAATATTGGATGTGGGCTTTGCCACAAGCCAGCAGAGAGCAATTAACTGGAATGCCTGGAGTGGAGAGGGCTTCAATGCCATCCCTGTGGTGTGTCTGTGATTTTCCTCCTCCTGTGCATATTCAAGAATCACAGATTTTCTTTTTATCTGCAAGTCACATCAAGCTCCAACTGATGATCCTGGCTTTAAATACCTGTAAAAGAGCCTTTTATTTTGCCTTTTGTATTCTGGCAGCTGCTATAGGGGGTTTATTATTTCTTCTTGAATACATTTGTTCTTTTATCTTGTACACCCAGGGACTGTTAAAAATTAGCAAATCGGAAGTGTTGCTTTTATTTGGATAATCTCAATATCGTACAAGCATCAGATTTTGTCTGACCTCAATTCCTCCCCTTCCTGCATTACATAACCTGGCAGCTCAGACTTCTGATTAGGCTTTGTAATTCCTAAAATGTGTCAGAACATATATGTTACAATCATTTGACATATCTAAGTGTAACAGGTGAACCCCCAGGAAAACTATTCTCCTGAAAATTGAAATGGTTTCCACTTTGCTATGTGGAATAAATACATCCCTTTTTTTTGACTTCTCACCTCCTCATGTGTTTGCAGTGCCAGGAATTTTGATGTTATAAAATAGCCTTGTATTTGCACTAAAAATATTTGTATTAAAAATATAGGCCACATTACAAAAGTCAATAATTTCAAAGTGTATATTTTCTTCCTCTCAGAAGAGTTTGTGGGTTTGTTTTAAACCAACCATTTTTCAACAAAGATGTTATATCCACAAGGAAATATAAAAGGATACAAACCCAGTCTGGTGTAAAGCTTTTGGGATATCTAAGCTTCTCTTAACATTTTGGAACATCATTTTTTAGGAGGCAGAGTCTGTCTGGGGTTTTTTGCTGGTTTTCTTTTTTTCCCCTAGGCTTTATTTCGGCTAGTTTTGGTCTTTTTTTTCAGAGAGGACTCATCATGCTGGGCAGAAGTGATAACAGGCTGATGGACGTTGGACAGGCTCAGGGGAAACTGAGAAGAAAGGAAGTTCTTGAAGTGTGTGAGGTTTTGCCGTGGCTTTTTTTTTTTTCTTTCCCCTTTTTTTCTGTTCTGTGGGGAAGAGCTTTCAGATGAGAAAAAATCTAGCAGCGATCCAGAAATGTGTAGCTGTGTCCCTCTGGAAACGGGGAACTGCTGATTGCTACAAATCTGTTTAAGGCTGGAAAATCTGCAGCTGGCAGAGGCAGCGCCAGGGTTGCCCCCAGGGCTCAGCATCACATGGAGCCATGCTGGGACCAGGGGACACATCCAGGTGTCACTCAGCCCCTCTCCCTCAGCATGCTTCAGCCTGCAAATCAACCCCCTAAAGCCAGCCACATCACAGATGTGAGACATGAGAATGAGGGCCTGAAGAAAAGCGGCGAAAATTACATATTGCACCTGAAGGGAGCCTGACGCGACATAAAGACGAACCGCGAATAAATCGGTGTCGGCTCAGATTCGTTTGTACAACCACACAAACCCCCATTTTTCATGATGAGTTCCCATCCCCCAGCTCTCCAAACACTGCAAGGGTAAAGTGTGGAGGGTTTGGTGGGGATGAGCAGCTTTCAGCGGCTGGTGGATGAGCTGCGGCCCAGAGCCCCCCATGAGTGTTGGAACCCTGGAGGCTGAGAATTTCAAGCTTTCTGAGCTGAGGGGTGCTGACCCTCAGGCAGGCACCACATTTGACTTGAGGCCTTGGAACAGGTTTCTGAGACTGTGTGATAGCACTGGGGTTGTGGGTGTGTAGTTAGAGGGGTGTTGTGTGATCTCACAGGGTAGAAACTTAGGTTTGAGGTTTTGGTATACAGTAATGTGTGTGGGCCAAGATGGAGGATTCAGGGCGTTGTCTGAATTCTTCTTCTTCACCTTCTTCATGGATTTGGGTGGTTTTCTCTAATTGAGTGAAGGATGTCTGTATTGCAAACCTCGAATGGTCACTATTGGGTCAAAACCATAAAAAATGTAGGTGTCACTTTGGTATTGGGTAATTATCTCTTAAATAGCCTTGGTAAAAGTTAGGTGGTCTCCATTTTGTCTCGTTTCTTTAACTGGCGAGTTGGAACTCAAGCTGTAAATACTGTAAATAGATAAGATAAAATAAACAACCAAGAAACAACCAAGACCGAACTTGACTCTACGTTTCCTGTGTCTTTCGTCCTGACCTCGGCTGAGGTAAAGCAAGCAGAACTGTAATAGATGATGTGAGGATAAACCAAGGAGAGGATAATGGAGCAAAAGGGATTGACCACAGGATGCTAATGTGAGTTGCTGTTGCGGTGAGTGCTCCAGAATGCCCATTCCTGGGGCTGTCCTCACCAGTGACTCTGAAGCTTTGGTGAGAAAAAAGCACTTTGTTTAAATTATTGCGCTTGCTCTGAGTGCAAAATGCTTGGAGTTTCAATGAATCAAAGACAAAGAATTCAGCTTATCCCAGACATGGAGATCTCAATCCTTCAGAGAGATGAAAAAGCACTAATGCTGAGTGGCTGTGTGCACTTCCAGTAATTACTAAAGAATAAAGTCTGATATCAGTGGTACAGAAATGCTAGGTTATGTAAAGCTTGCATTGAATGAAGAGAATTTCAGAGAGAGAAGGATATGCATTCATGACTTCATTTTCATTTGAAAAGTATTACTACTGGTAATGTAAATATGCTGTCTCTTCATTAAATGAAATAAAAAGCGTGCCATTTCCCTGGAAAGCCTTAACAAACCCCCACTTTTCCCTGTCAAGCCTGGCCATTCTCTGATTCTGTGATTCTGAGTTTAAATCAGGAAATTTGGACTCTTTTTCTTGCCTTATAATAAAATCACTTCTATATTTCCTTGACTGAATCATTAAATCTGTAAAAATCTAGGAAAAAACCTCCTGGCTCTGGATGCCATGAAACACTGACAAGCCTGCCAGTTTCCAAAGGTGCTCAATGCCAACAAACTGATTGAAATCAGTAAAGCCTGAAGATATTCATAACCCAGTAAAGACAACGTGTGCCCAAAACCTGAGGCACTCACAGACAGCAGGGACATGTGAAAATGGATTCCTACTCATGCAATGCACCCTTGAGTAGAAATGAACAAGGAGAGGTTGAGGTTGGATACTGGGGAACATTTCTTCACAGAAAGAGTTTTTAAGCCCTGGGTGCCCGAGGGAGTGGTGGAGTTCCCATCCCTGGAGGGATTTAAAAGCTGTGTAGATGTGGTACTTGGGGACAGGGGTTAGGGGTGGTCTTGGGAGTGCTGGGGGAATGAACTGGATGATCCTAGAGCGTTTTTCCAACATAAATGATTTTGTGATTCTACAAAGAAGAAAGTGCTGAATCAGAAGAGGTGTCCCAACAGATGATTAATTCAGTACGCACCCAAAATGTCATCAATATTGTAGGTATCTTTTCATTACTGCAAATATTTGGCATTCTGGCAAGAACCTTTCAAGCACTTTTAATTCTCTTTGCATCCTCTGGTTCTGAGGATCATCTCCACCTTCTGCATGGAGAATCAAGGTTTTAGAAGGTGAGACCATGAGCCAGAAATAGATTTGGGCTGTGTGACCTCTGCCATCCTCGTGGGACTGGAATAATAGATCAGCATCAGGGAGGGATTCCTCGCTGCTGCTTTGTTTGTGCTCCTGCAGAGGTTTTTCTCCTGTCTCCCTGTCATTCAGCAGTGCTCAGGCATAAATTCCTCTCTGCCATTGCCAAGAGAGGAGCCTCTCGACACTTGGAGGTGTGAAAGTGGTGACTGCAGTTTATTTGACTGCATGGCAGGAGGCCAGGCAGGTGGGTGGTTTGGATGGAGCCAGAAGCTGCCAAACACACAGGGTGAGATGTCTCAGGAGGAAAAAAGCTCTGAATCCTTCCTGTGTCAGGCTGACCCTCCTGGTTAAAGGTGGAAGATGTCCCTGCCCGTGGCAGGGGCTTGCAACAAAATGATTTTTAAAGCCCATTCCACCCAAGATATTCTGTGATTCTATGATTAAAGATTAAATTTTAAACCATCCTTCCCCACCTCCAACACACACAGATGCAGAACCAAATTGAGAACTTTTCCACTACTGTCTGCTACAAGACAGAGAAATCCCGTAGCAGGATGGAGTTTCATTCTTTGTTTAATTCCTCTGATAGTTAGATTTAATCATTCCCTTAGGACACCAGGGATGCTTTTTGAAGATGCCCATGACAGGCATTAAAGAGTTTATTATTTTCTCCTCTTCACAGTGCAAGGAGAAGTAGAGAAGATGTCCAGAATGCCATAAAATCTCAGTGGTTTGAATTAAAAAAAAAAAAAAAGAAAAAAAAAAAAGAAAGCTATTAAAAAAAACCTACAACTAGAAAACCTGTAACAAAACAACAAAAAAAAGGCAGAAAGCAGGTCTCCTGAATGCATTACAAATTTGATATTTGCCCAAAAGTGAGAGGGGAAATGACTCACCCCAAGGTCACACAACAGCCTGGGAGAAACAGTGGTTGAAAGAATGCAAAAATCCCAGTTTGTTACCTTAGAGAGAGGGACCCCCAGCACTCCTAGGAATCTCTGGAAGCAGCTGGGGAACAAACGTGACTCTCCCTGCCTGTTTCCTTGGAGATGGAGAGCAATGTTTGCAGCAGCAAGCATGAGGGAAGTGTTCTCCTTGTAAAGGGAGCCAGGTATTGTCCTGCCCTCAGCCTGCCTGGATCCAAAAAGCTGTAGTGCACAAAAAGATCTTCTTTCAACTGAATGTGTAGGACATGAGGATAGGGAGAGAGGTTATTTCAGAGCAAGATGTAGGAAATCCAAAGCTAAAGCTGACTCTTCCCTCAAAGCCTGTACTTTCAAGTTGCAGGGAGTTGAATATGCAGGAGCCTGGAAAAGGAAGGAGTTTGCCAAGTTACGTAATGCAGTTGGATGTTCTTGCTCTAACTGCTGACCTGGATCAGATCTGCTACCAACTTGCTGTACAGAAGTCAGCAGCTGGTTCCTGGACTGGCCTGGACACGTTCTGTTCATAACATGCATTTTCCAGTAGGAGGCTTACCAGAGAGCTCAGAGGAAAAACATCCTTCTACAGATTATATATGTAGAGCTCTACACTAGATCTAAAAATACTCCTTTTAGTGCAGTTTCGTGACTTTTGGCATTTTGTGCAAGTGTCTGTGCTCGTTACAGGGTGTTTTGTGGAGGAGTTTGTGTCTTCTGACGTGCAGGAGTGACAGGGAGGGATGTGAGACTTTGCTGGGCGCGTGGATGTGCTGCCAGACGCCCGCGCTGGGCCCTGGGCCCCCAGCACAGACACCTCTGCCAGGACTCCCCTCTGAAGAGATTGCTCCCCAGCTCCAGGGTGCTGTGGCCATGCACTCAGAAAACAGGCAGCTTTCATAAAGCATTGCCTGACAGATTTGTGTTGTGTGTTGGTATCACTTTGCACTAAGCCAGCTCAGATTTATGGCTCAGCCCGAGAGCAGCCTCCCAGTTTGTCTGAGCTGTCAGGAAACAGGACCCATCTGTTTTACAGGCAGCACCTTTCAGCCCTTCAATTTTGATCTATTTTTTATTTATTTCTATTATCATAAAATCATATAATTTTAAGGTATGATGGAATGGTTTGAACTGGAAGGGGCCGCAAAGCTCATCTCATTCCAACTCCCTGCCATGGGCAGAGACACCTTCCACTAGCCCAGGTTGCTCCAAGCCCCATCCAGCCTGGCCTTGGACACTTCCAGGAATTCAGGGGCAGCCACAGCTTCTCTGGGCAATCTGTTCCAGGGCCTCCCCACCCTCACAGGGAAAGATTTTTTTCCTAATATCCCACCTAACTCTGCCCTCTGTTAATATGATGTTAATTTGAAGCCATTCCCCCTTGTCCTGTCCCTCCACCCCTTGTCCCAAGTCCCTCTCCAACTCTCTTGGACCCTGTTTAGGCACTGAAAGGCCAAATGAATTATTTTCTATTAATATGCATTCACAGGAATAGATATTTCTGTTGTCACTATTCTGGCAGGCTGGTCTAATTCTTCTCTGGTGTGAAATAATCATGCTTTGAAATGCTGGAAATCTGTGACTTCTCCACCTTCCCACTACCCCCACAACTCAATTTCTTTCAGTCACCTCAGCTGTAGCAGCAACACTATTCTAACATCTTTGCATTGAAGTCAAAGTCATTACTCATGCTTGCAGGCAGTCATAACAACCCCAAAGCATCACTGTTGTAGATCAAAGGGCAAATGAATTTATGACAGCCAATTAAGGCACAATTAATAATTAAATGGTGATGTGAATTCTTAACATGGATATTGTTTTTTTCCTAGCAAGAATGCTGGCATCTGACTCCACATCTCAGTGGAGTCTGTGGCTAAGTATTAAATAACACAGCACACCAACAGAGTGGTGTCACTCCAACAGAGTTAATGAAATATTACACTGGAATCTGGTCCATGTTGATCAAATAAAGGGCAGAGATTTTAAGAGAATACAGTGGATGTGAAAAATAAGTAACATATTTATACTTTGCTTTCAGTTTTGCTGCGGGCCCTGTCTCTGCAGAGATCTCCCTGCTGAACCTCTGCTCGATGAAGGTTTGGCATAAACTTGCCAAAGGACCATAAATTAAGCAAAGAAAGGAAAAAGAGGCAGAGTAGGAAGCTGCAATATGGTTACACTTCCCTTCCTCAAGTATTGAATTTCTTGAGGAGCCAGGTGGAATTAGCTCTGTGAGGGTTCAACACACACCTCTGAGGGTGTCCAGCACCTCACAGAAAATGGCTTAAAGAATTTAATGAGACAGCATGGTCAAGTGTGTCTTGAAAAAGCAAAAAGGTTTTAATAAAAGAAGAAAATAATACAAAAACAAAGAACGAAGCTGAGCACAGTGTAGGGACAGGTCCCACACGCCTGCTACAACCCCTCAAGAATGTGTTGAGAAGCCTCTTGCTCTTCCTTAAATAATGAACGATTTAGGTGGGTTTTTTGACACAGCCCAATAGAGAATAGCTGCTTTTCTGAAGAACAGGTAAACAGACCTATCAGTGTTTATGTCTTGACACTGAGCCAATTATTGCCAGGAGAGCAAAGAAACTTCTAGTGTTCTTCCCTTAAAAGGTTTTGGGGTGAGTCTTAAACCTTCCCTATATGGAAACATCTGTTTGAGTGTGGAAATGCATTCCTACACTCAAGTATTTCAGTGAGGAAGGCAGATCTGCCCCATCCCTGGGATTGTCCAAGGCCAGGCTGGACGGGGCTTGGAGCTACCTGGGATGGTGGAAGGTGTCCCTGCCCATGGCAAAGGCTGCAAAAAGGTGGGCTTTAAAGTCCTGTTGGAGAAGATGAAAGTTTAACAGGAAAGTTTCACAGATATGTAGGTTTAGCAGAAGGCTTTCTGAATGTAGAACCTGAAAGCGGATAGAGATAGAAGCAAGTTTTGATATGGAAGAATAAAAGATGTCTAAATTAAGGATTGCCAAGCCTGTTGTTACTAGACAACTAAGAAGGCAAAGGGTGAGCTGGAAGGAGGTTTTATGGCTAGAGCAAAGGATATGTTGACCACAAACAAAGATGTTTTTACCAAGCAGAATTAGGTCTCAAGAAAAGCAAAAGATACCATAAGCAAAAAACCCCCATGTTTTCACCAAGTAAAACAAAAAGGTCTAAGAATTTTCCAAGAAAATAGAAAAACAACTTTAAGCTTAAACTGTAACATAATATGGTAATGATAGTAGTTATGATAGGCTAGAAGTAGTGATAAAAGTATTGTGTATGATGTTGATTGGTTTTTATGTATTAAGATGCTCAGCAAAGAAAACTATATAATGCATTGTAACCAGAGTTAAAGTGGCTTCAGGCATGCCCACAAGCTGTGGCTGGGAGCTTTAGGCGTGGCTCTGTCACCCACGACCCAGAAATGCTGTAACATCTTTGATACAATAAACAGCATTTTGAAGAGCCACCGGTTGTCCCACATCCCTCCTTCAGGCTCTTACAAAGTCCTTTCCTATTCAAACCATTCTGTGATACATCCAAGACAGAAGTTGCAGGTGAGTTTCTGGCTCTCACAGGAGGAGGGAGGAAGGAGATAAATTGGGTTATAAAGCACAGCAAAACTCCTGCAGCCCCCAAGGGAAATGTGAACATTCCTGCTGCTGCAGTTGAGTCCCTGGACACCAACGAGTAAAGAAGGCCCCAAGAAGGAATTTGGGCAAGATCCTCTACCCAGACTTTTCTCATGGCAGATGTTGTGGTTGACCCTGGCTGGACACAAGGCACCCCCCAAAGCCACTCTGTCACTGCCCTGCACAGCTGCACAGGGGAGAGAAAATTTAACCAAGGGTTCACACAGAGGGAGATCCCCCACCAAAAACCATCATGGGGAGAGCAAATTCAGCCTCTGCACTGACCTGGGGGCTTCAGGGCTGCTCCTCCTGGAATTGGCTCTATGGCCATGGCAGAATCTCACAATAGATTCCCACAGAAGCCACCCCTGGTTCCCCCTCACCACCACAACCTGGACATGCAAAGCCAGTCCAGTAGGGAAACATCTACCAGGAGTTTGGTTGTTTATCCTTCCCCAAAGCCTCACAGTTCAGAGGATCTGCTGTTATTTTATTATTCCTCTCCGTCCCCTGTTATTTTTTTAACAGCTTCTCCTCTAACATTTTTTAAAATAACAATTTCTCTGCATGCAACCAGTATGAAAACATGGTTTCCTACCTCAACCCATGTGGTTAGGAAGCCCTTATTTAAAATGCTTTCTCTCTCCCCACCTCCTTCCTGTACAAAAACAACCCAAACAAATAAAAGAGGTGGTTTTTTTGTTTTTTTTTTGAAAGTTGGCAGCAGTTTTCAGAGCTCCCACTGTCATTTCTTTAAGATCTTCAACTTGTTTGTTTAAATGTTCATGTCTTTAGGCCTTTCTTCCTGCTTTTATTACTGGAAACCATGAGAGATGCTATTTGTTCCAGAAAGTAGATTTATTATTTCTTCTCTACCCCAACTATGACTTTCCTTCCATTTAAAGTAAAAAACTCAATTTACTCTTCCAATATGCACTTTATCTCCTGTGACTTACAGCCCCAAGCTGTGAAACAGCACATCTTTTGTGGGTTGTGACAATTGAAAATCAAGAGTAGAAGGCACTGTATAAAATTTAGGTGATGCATACCCCAAACAGCTGCAATCTCATCAGTTCCAGGATACGGCCTGATATGATGGGAGGCAATTTGCCATAACAAAATGTTATAAAAACAAGGAAAAATATGCATTTTGCCTTACACCCTATCAAACCTTGTCAAAAGGGAGCTGGCTGGGGACTTTGCAGATGACAGCAGTTACGTGGTGAGTATCTGAAATTTTAATGAGGGTTTCCCAGGTTCAGGGATGGATTTTCTGGAAGCACAGTGAGGTAGGTGTTTGGGAGCCTGGCTGGAGAGTGTGAAAGGTCAGCCCTGCTGCTGCCTCAGGCTGAAGAGGGAGGTGCCACTGTGCCAGCACAACCCCAAAGTGACACCTTGGGTCAGCAGGGAGCAGAGGGTGTGCACAAAGTGGTTGGGAAAAGGGGCACCTTCACTCACAGATGTGCACGAGACCTGAGATCATTTGTCCAAATGAAAGCTTTACTCAAGGAGTACATTCATTTAGTGAAAAAATACTCCCATCAAATGCAATTTTTCTTAGTTTCCCACAGGAGAACGCCTAGTATAGAATAATGACAGAAAAATCCAGGAGACTCTGAGAAGGTATATGCCCAGGATTACTTATTTCTATGTCATTTCAACAGACAAGGAGGAGGAATTTGAATCCAGCCTCCCCACACCTCACAGCAGAGCTCCAGACACCAGACTCTGAGTGTTCTAAGGAAGTCAAGGAGTTGTTTTCTATTTGTCACCAAATTTACATTTACAAAACTTCATTTCTGTTCTACAACAGCCTCGAAAATACATTTTGAAGCCTGAATTTTTCACTAAACACAGTTCTGGACTTCTCACTATTCTGCTTCAGAGATCAGCATCTGAAAGGTGCAATGGTCTTTTGATTGCCTTCAGAGCCCTGGTTCATCTGTGTATGTAAAAAGGTGATTCAGGTCATTCAGCTGTAAATAGAAAGATGATTTCTGGCAGGCACCGAAATACATGTGGGAATTTATTTATTTTCCACTCTGAAAGAAGTTCTTCCTGCTAACCAGTCCTGCCCTGAACACAGCCACAGTTACATGCTGTTCTTTTGAGATACATAACCACTACAATAAAGAGGAATACAAAGAAGGATTGGTGATAAGAAAACCTGGGGGAAAAAAAAAAAGCAGCTTCTGTGCTGATTGCATCTAAAGATTTCTAAATTCAAAGAGAAACCGTTAAAAACTCACGATAAAAGAAATTCTGCTTCTAATGAAAGCTTAGTGGTGCACAGCCACTCCAAAAAGGAGCATATGGCAGATAATCTGAAATATTTCAGGATCCCTATGAGTGTGTAGTACTACAGATTGTGATATCAGAGTTTTGGAGGTTATACTGGCTCCTGATGTTCCTCGTGATTTTTCTTTTCCGCATCAATTATTTTAAGATAAAACCTCGCCTTGGAGGAATAAACTTCTTTTTTCCACCTGTTGGTTCTGGGGAAGCCTGGGCACTGTTATAATTTTACAGTGCTGTGTCTTCCATGGCAAGAGGGGATCGGTGTGAGAGGGAAATTGATAGGATATGAGGGTGGTTAAATTGGGCCTCTGCAGGGGCATTTCAGGGAGATATCCTGGTTTGCCAGCATTTTCTCCACACATCAAACAGCAAAAAGGATGAATCAAACATCTTTATCACCTGTCACAGATGTAGATAACTAGACATGAGGCAGCAGGAACTTAAGCAGAGATGTGAACAACAAAACCCCAAAAAAGCAAAAAACCCCAAAACAAAGAAACAAAAAAACCCAACAAAAAAAGGTGACTCAGACCAATCCATAACTCCAGACTCACTGGGATCTCGCCCATAAATAACTACAAGGTTGTTTTAATTTCTTTTTCTGGAGTTTGACTCCACTCCCACAGGCCTGTATATGTATTTCCCACGGTGTCTCAGTGGAAAAAAAAATCTGTTTTTAATGGGGAGCAAACTGATACATCCCAGCAGCCCCATCTGCAATCAATTCCAGCTCCCCAGTGAGGAGACACTGATGCAAGGGACAGAATTCAGCCATTACCATCCAGGAGAGCAGTGATACCTCAGTGGGATCTGAATAGGATGAGGAAGAGGAGGATCTGGGTCTTCTTCTTTCTTTTTGTCTTCTCATTTTCCCTAGAAAAATATTGTATTCATATTCTATTTGCCTTGCCTGCACCTAAAGCACACATAGGCAAGCGTCTGTTTTCTGTCTCATGTTTGATGTTATAAAATTTACAAATGATGCTACTATTTCTGGATTTTCTCTCTCTGCATTTTGATCTCTGAATCAGAGGAAATTAGGACCATACAACTGAAAATATCAGCAAATGCTGTTGATTTTTCTCCCTCTAAAAGATGTCTTAAGCCTCATAACAGGCCACATGCAGTAGGTAAATATAGTTTGAAAAGAGCCTGGCTGAGACAGCCATTCAGTACTATCCTGTAAGTGAATCCCTATCTTAAAAGTAAATAAAACTGCATTAAGTCTGGGGAGAAGGAAGAAGAGCTTAAGTTAAGAAGGATTTTAAAGCTGCTTCTTCTTTGAAGTAGTTTTATTGCAAATCATCTCATGGTGTAAAACTCAGCATTAAAACTCGTGTCCTCTTCTCAGATCACCAGTGTGGAGTTGACCCAGACTTTGTGGAATCAAGAAGCAGACTTTGTATATCACTGAAGTATTGCCATGTGATGGGAAAGCTTCATAATCCATGGATGGTATCAGCTTATCCTGTCAGGTCAGGCTTCATGAGTGGTTTGGAAAATCACTAAATTTGGAATGAGTTGTGTCCACTTAGCACATGTTGGTTGCCATCATGGACTGGCTTTGGAGAAGATGCCTGTCTTGGTTAGGGAAGACAGGTGCCTGCTAAGGAAGGCAGGAGCCTCCCTTGGAATGGAGAATGTAAATCTCCTCTCTCCGAATTATTGTAGTTTTGAAATTAAGGGTCTCTCAGGCAAAGATATGGGAATAGGAATAACAGTTCTTTACAGGGAAAAATTAAAATAAAAATGTAGTAGTACAAAAAAAAAATTCAAGCAAACCAACAGAAAAAACTGAAAGAGTCAGAATACAACCTGACACCCTGTTGGTCAGGATGTTGGGAGCAGCCCAATCAAGTCCTCCTGCAGTGACAGATGTGGTTCTGTTGGAGCAGAGATGGTCCTGTAGAAGGGTCCAGTGGTGACGAGATGGGTCTGGTCTTCCTCTGGCAATCCAGTGCAAACAGGCTGTCCTGGTGTTCTGAATCCCAGGTTTTATCCAGGTAGGAATGTTTGGCTCCTCCCCCTGGGTGGAGCCTCTCCCAATGGGATGATGTAATTGTCTCAGCCCTGCAGTGAGCCTGGATGGCCCATGGACAGCAGATATCCCCTGGAGGGAGGGTGGGTGGTGGAAGAGATAAAGAACACTGCCCCAGCTGGTTTTAACAGATAGTAATAAAACACAAACTTTTGGTTACATCTTGCATTGCAACCCAAGACACTGCTGCACCATATTTTTGGAGGACTGGTGTTGCTCTACCATGAAAATACTCAAATCATACACACAGTGGGCCAAACATTTCACCCCATAGATCTGTTCTAACATTACTTGGCAATGAAGCAGTGGCCACAGACCACCCCAGAAAGTCCCAGCTGCAGAGGAATCGTGGAAAAATGGTCTTTCCATTAACAAGGCCACCTTTGGAGGGCTGGTGGCACTGCCAGGACATGAGTGCTGAAATCCTGAGTGACATTTCCTCCTCCGAGCAAATACAACAAATCCTTGCTGATTCTTCATCAAAAGTGGAGCATTAATTGAATTTCTCTGCTCGTTCTTAGTGGGATGATGGTTTGCAATTGTCCTGTAGCTGCATGCCTGACTGCAGCTCTGCTTTATCTCACACACTGTGATTATGAAAACTGGCTGTACAGTGAATCATGCTGTGATTTACTTTGAAGAGGTCAGCTTAAAAAAATTCCCTGAGAGGAATTTTATTAGATGCAAACAGCACCAGGACTGCATTACAATGCAGCCTCAGTAGTCTTATATCCATTTCATCAATATCATTGCATTCCTCCCTCTGTTGCACCATCATAAAGTGATTGGAGGTGTTTTTTTGCTTTAAAGTGGACGGGTCAAAAGAAGTTGTCTACAAACACAAGGTTAACTGTGCTCCACTGAAAATTATAATAAATAGCTGCAAAGCCTCAGTTACACTCCGTGATAAGTGGATAGAGGGTGTAATGGAAGGGCAGATGTAGAAAGTATAATTTAGTAATCACTCAGCCCAGAGGTTTGCTGCATCTTTACCAATGGGTACGAAATGATGAGGCCACTGGATAATGAAATAACCATTTCCCTTTTCATCTGAGCCAGATCTTCCTGAAGCCTGTTTCTGTGCATGTTTTTCTTGGCTAAAGAGAATAAATCACACAAGTACTGATGTAACACACAGTACAGAATTAGTGTTCAGTGCTCCAATGGCACCTGATTTCATTGACCACCTTCTGCTTGAGGACAAGACCCTGAACTAGAACCTTTGGATAATCCTGTAGAGTCTGTGTAGGCTGTGAGATCTGTAGAGAAAGAAATTCTTCCCTGTGAGGGTGGGGAGCCCTGGCACAGGGTGCCCAGAGAAGCTGTGGCTGTCCCTGGATCCCTGGAAGTGTCCAAGGCCAGGCTGGACAGAGTTTGGAGCAGCCTGGGATAATGAAACGCGTCCCTGCCCATGGCAGGGGGGTGGGACTGGATGATCTCAGGGGTCCCTTCCAACCCAAAATCAATATTCTGTGAATATTTGTGTTTGGTTTGAATATAATAGAGGAATCCCTCTCTCATGTCCAGAGTAGCCAGGTAAGATGATTATTTTTCTGTGTTACCTAATGGGAAAGGAATAAAGGATGCAAAAAACAGTTTAGCAGGTTTGTCAGCAAATTTGCTGTTCTGTACCAGGAATGGATGCCTTTTACCAATCTACACATGCTCTTTACAACACAATTTCTTTTATTATTCCTAAGGACACTGCAGAGCTATTAAATAACAAAAACTTCACCGTGGTACTGCCTGGACTGCCATCTTCAATCTCGTCACTCCAAAATGGTTTATGCAAATCCAAGATTGGCTTGGAACATCCCTTCATCTCTCCTTCCGAGGTGGAGACAGGCACTGGAAATGCAGCATTTCCTGACATGGCAGAGTGCTCTGGCAACCTGCCCGTGGATCTGGCAGGGTGGGCAGGGACACACCTGGCAGGAGGGCAGAATCAGGGAGTATTTTGAGGATTGGTGCATTCCTGCTCTGGAAGAAGCAGTGGTAATATTGTATTCAGTGAGTAACTGCTTCTCCACACGCAGGCATTTGGGCATAGTTCTACACGTACCTCAGAAGGATTGTACATAGTCCTGTGCCACCAACATGCTGAAAATACTTGGGTATCTGCTAAAATGGTAACAAGAAATTCATGCCAACATGCAGAAAACACTTGGGTATCTACTAAAATGATAATAAAAATAAAGAAGTTTGAAAAAAAATAAAAATAATTGTATTTTCTGTAATCTACCTGTTCCTGCTTCTTGAATTATCCATGTTTATGACCTCTTCAGAAAACACTATTTGTATCTATAGCTAAATATTTTCTATGACTCATTAGCCAACTTTTGATTGTAATGATTCCGTATTCAAAGAGCCAGTGGTGCTCAAAGACATCATGTTATATGCCTAAAATCACTTTTTAGATGACTGTGAATCGCAAAATTAGGATTCTAATGAGGTTGTTATCAATTTCTAAGTTGATTTTCAAAATTCTCCTGCTACAGTTGTCTGTGAGAATGGGAACTGTTGAAAAGAAAATACCATAATGATTTAAAAGCAGTTCAAATTAAAATATTCATGCAATCTTTCCCTGATACTGGGCCAATTTAGAATGAAGAGGCCCCAGCTCTCATTTTTTTTTCTTTTACAATGCCTAAGCTGATGTAACTCAAGGTATATGATTAATTGATTTTAGCTTTGTTAAAACCTGTACTAAAACACAGTTTTATGTCAGAAACGAAGCACTAAAAGTCAGGGAAACATTGTCATATGAATCCCTCTAAAGATATAATTGTATATCATCTGCATATAATTAGAAGCAGGTGCACTCTCAGGCAACAAAGAGGTAACACTAAAAAATTCAGTAAAACAGAAGTTTGAGATACACAAAGCACTTCCAGAAGATAATTAATCATCCTGGGACACCATAAAGACAAATTAAATGGAGTATCTGATATAGCATGTTGGGAAAGTTCATTTGTAAATTTTCCTGAGTGACTTTAAAACTGTGAACGGCCAAGAAATGGAGGTGATGGATCAACAAAGATGCTACAGGAAACTGGAGGTGGGGAGGGAATTTGCCCCTGTTAAAATGTAAACCCCAAGGGTCTGTGTTTCATACCCTGGGAAGCATCCACAGGATGCCAGTCCCTGGAACTGGCACTTGTTCTAGCTGTGGGGAGAAATTTGGGATTTATGCCTAAACAAAAAGGGTCCAACTCTTGCCATCACACTTGCCCTGACAATTCCTGACCACTCTTTGCTTCTTTTCGTTTTCCAACTCATTATTTCCTTTCTTTACCCAAAGTCCATTCATATCAAGGGGAGTTTTTCCAGCAGTGAGTTTGGATTATGTCCCAATTTATTCATTCTCAAGAAAGTGAGTCTAGAGCTATCTGACTGCTGTAAAATCAGCATTCAGAAACATTCATTTAGACTCAGAATTGTCCAGTCCTTGTTTTTTACTGAACTCTGTAGAATCAGATATTTGCCCAATGAGCAGATGTTCTGCACCTATATTCTTACGTGCACAATATTATACTATTGTTATTTTTCATCTCTTATTCATCATCCTCCCATGAGACATCACTGCTTTTTTATTCAGTCTTTTTTTTTTAAGAGAACCACCATTTCTCAAGAAATCTTACTTTTCTCTTTGCCCAGCATTTTGCAGTCATTGGTTTTTCAAATAGAACAAAATGCACACCAGTATTTTTGGCTATTGTCTTCTTTATTTTTCCCCATCTTTCTTTTCCCCATGGCTTTCAAGAGATAATGGGGAAGGAAAATGAAAACCCGAACACATTTTATTTGGTCGATAAACAAAACAAAAGTTCCAAATAAATTATGATCGTTTCTTTTTGAATCATCCCCACTTTGATATGTCACCTATTCAGAGAAGAAGAATACCCTGTCTTATTCAGAAAAAGAAAAAATACCACTTAAATCTAAATAAATAATGCATGAACACGTCATGAGCTGAAATGGGTTCACTTAAATTAGTATTGAACAACTCCAGACAAGAAATAAGCATGCAAGAAATTCAGTGTGATTTGCAAATTATTTGACAACAGGAAAAGAGCAGCCAAATATACAGGATAACTGATTAATTGTAATTAGAATGTGGGTCCCTGGTCATGCATAGCAAATTTCCCACTGGTCTGATTTCACTGAAAATAGGGTTTGATCCCTGTTAATGAAATCTCTCATCAAGTCAATTGATTCTTAGTTCTTCTAACGAAAATATTTGGTTCAGTTCAGCAATAAAAACTGTCCCCATTACCTAAAAAGCTTAATTAAAATGACACATTATTTCTGTAAAAAGTGAGAAAAAAGATGTTTCTACAGGCCCTGTTGCTGTTTGACAAAAGTATTTGGATCTCTGGTAGCACAACACAGATGGGCATGAGAGAGGCAAATGCCTCAAATAAATGCATATTGATGGATTTATTTCATTTAAATTGAAGTTTTGCACCAACATACTCAAGGGTGTGTATTTATAACAATCTCTTTCTCCATTAGTGCAGAAAATCAGCAGCAGAAGTGGATTTTTCAAGAAAATCCATATATTTTGTACATGGCTTGAGAGATGGATTAGCTGCCAGACCAGGTGATCTTCAGTGTGGCAATTGTAAAGAAGAAATAAAGAAAAGAAACTAACCTGAATGTAGTAAAATGGCTCTATAATTCAAATGTTTCCCTTCAAACTATCTAATTCAGTGGTATTTCTACTTTTTTGCCTCATTTGTTCAATCTCTGAAAAAGTCACACAAGAGTTCTGGCAGGAATTTTGGGGTGCACGAGGGCAAACAAGACTCACACTCACAGGTCAGAGAGAAGGAAGATTGGAACTTGTTAATGTTAAATCTTAAATTAAAAATTATTTTGGCTTCCTAACTGTGAGCAAACAGAAATTAAATATGCAGAAACGAAAGAAATGCTGCTTGTTTGAAAGCAATAAGTTACTCATTTTCCAGCTTTAAAAATGAAAGATTTTTTTTTTTTTGGTAACAAATCAGATGTAGAATATTTCCACAATTTTGGATCAAGCAATTAACAACCTGAAGATGTATTAATTGTCCAAATGTTGTGAGATAATTACTGAGGCACAGAAATCATCCAGGCCATGATCAGTCCAGGAAGCTGACACACACAGTTTAACCTGATGATTTGCAGAGGCAAACAGGCAGAACCCAGAACTGGAGCACTTGAAGTTCTCACAAGAAGCACAGAGGGAGAAAAGGGCATTAAACCCCCAAATTTTCTCACAAAATTTTGGAGAGGTGAAAGATTGTGTGGCTAAAAGTGAAGTGCACTGGAGCAATATAGTGCAAAGCACAATATTAGAGAGCTCTGATGAGTGTCACAGACAGTCAGGCTTGTAGTAAATAAATGTTATTAGGCTGCTACAATTACAGCATCTTCCTGTTTTCAGGCTGGTTGAGCCATCTGGCATGGGCATCCAGATAAAAGTTATGCAATTATTAAAACAAGCTAAATTAAATTAACTTAAATTAATCACAGTGTACAAAAATAACTGGCCAGAAGCATTGAATCACAGTTGTTTTGAACATGATGACCTATTTTTCTGTTTTTCCTGGGCTTTCTCTAATTATGAGATAACATGCTCTCTTTGAAACCAGTGGCAAAAGTCCAGCTGAGTGAAAAGAAAGATGTGCACAGGGTAATATCTCCCTTGTACACTACCAGTGTGACATGCACAATAAACAACATGCACCTAATGAGGGGCACAGATGGGGTTTTTTATTCCTCTGTTTTGATGCCATGTAGGATGTGAAGATATCACATTGCAGTAAATTGTTTCACACGCTTTCTTGGGAAGATCCAGAAGAACTTTTCATTCCCTTAGAGTTTGTGTCCTTCAAAGGGTTCATAACTAGGTGGTTTTTACTTAGATGTTACCAAGATGATTAAAGTTTAAATGCTTTATTTGCCACAAATTTAGGGGGTTTGTTACAAATTCAGCCAATCTTCTGGTGACAATGTGTTTAAAAAACAGCTTCAAAAATGACTAACTGAAAATGGCTTGGCATAAAGTGCTGAAGAAATTGGGAAGGCATTCAACTAACAACTTCCCAGAGCTGCTGGGAATAAGAGCAGTGGAGAAGGAGAATCCCAAGAAGGAGAATCCTGAAGAATTTATTTCTGTATTTACCAAACCTGCTCACTGGTACATGGAGGGAGAAGCCAGAATCTTGCCTGCTGCTTCCTCAGAGAGAGTCTGGCTCCAGGTTTAGGGAGATCCTTGTGTCCTACTGATCCAGCAGGATGTGTTTTCACATGGGAAGCTCCTGATAATTGCCTGAATGTAGCCCTGGTTTTATGCCTGAGATGTTTTAGTTTTCTGAAATTCTTTTCCCAAAGAATTTTCTGTAAACAAAAGACATGTTTTTGTAGTTGTAACTTTGTTTTTCATTCCTTTTCCCAAGAGGGACTTTTTCTTGATGTCCCTCTAGTCTGACCAATGTAATTGAAGAACTTTGTCTTTTTGTCACCAATCAGATTGGTCTGTGTAAAATAGTATATAAGAAAAACACATAAAAAAAAAAAAAAAAGTCATTTTTAGCTTTCTGTTAGTTCAGAGTCTGTGTCATTGTAGTGTAAAACAACGTCACCTGAACCCCAGCACTGAGGACAGAAAGAGAGCAGCTTCCACAGCTCAGGTCATGAGCATCCTCAGCTTTTGCTTCAGTGCCTCCAAATACCTTCCTGCACCCTAAAACCCAGTAAAAGCCACCCAGCAAGGATGTGCAGACCCTCCTACAGCACAGGCAGAAGCTCCAGCTGAGTTCTATTTGGCTCTCAGCTTTTTTCTTCTCTTTTGCCCTTTTCCCCAATTATGTCGGCTTAAGGTAAAGCCTTTTACAGAATTTCTTCCAATCTATACCTGCACTGCATAAAGAGCCAGTTCAACCAGTTTGATGCATTGGATTGGAGTCCCCACTGCAGATAAGATGTGCTGTTTATTTCGAATATTTATTATATGTCCCTGATGTGATATCTCCCCATAGGCAGAACCACATCTGATGTCTTGAAGGGGATTTTGGGGGCTTCAGGGAAAATCTGTACTAGATATTGACAAATCTTTTGATCAGCAGTATTCAGGGAGGAGATGGAAATTGGTTTAAAACAAATTGTGTCTTGTAAGTGGGGTCCATACTTCCCAGAATAAAGGACAGGAATATGCCCAGGGAAGATGGAAAGACTCTCATCTACCCAGATTTCTGAGAGGCTTTTGAGATGGTCCCACATGACATCCTTCTGTCCAAATTGGAGAGAACCCAAATTTGATGTATGGAGTACTCCGTGGATAAAGAATTGGCTCGATGGACACATCCAGAGCTGTGCTCATTCATGCTCAAGTGGAGGCCAGAATTGAGGGGTGTCCCTCAGAGCTCTGCCTTGGGACCAAGGCTCTTTATCACCGACACAGAGAGTGGGATTGAGTGCACTTTTGGTGACTCCACAAGTGACACGAGGCTGATGGGTGCAGTAGGTGCAAGAAAAGAACATGGACATCCAGGGGGACCTGCACAAGCTGGGGAAGTGGGCACAGGAGAACTTCATGTCCAAGACAAGGGGCTGCACCTTGGTCAGGGAGATCCCAGTTCTGGGTTTTTCAGCACAAAAAGAATCTGGACTTGTTAGAGAGAGTCCAGAGGATGCAACAGAGCTGCACCAAGGGCTGGAGCCCCTCTGCTCTGCAGCCAGGCTGGGAGAGCTAGGGGGGCTCACCTGGGGAAGAGAAGGCTCCAGGGAGAGCTCAGAGCCCCTTCCAGGGCCCAAAGGGGTTCCAGGAGAGCTGGAGAGGGACTGGGGACAAGGGATGGAGGGACAGGACACAGGGAATGGATTCTCACTGCCAGAAGAAAGGGTTAGATGGAATTTTTGGAAGAAATTCTTCCTTGTGTGGGTGGGCAGGCCCTGGCACAGGGTGCCCAGAGAAGCTGTGGCTGCCCCTGGATCCCTGGAAGTGTCCAAGGCCGGTGTGGACAAAGTTTGGAAGGTGGGCTGGTCTCTGGAATGTGTCTCTGTCAATGGCAGGGGTTGGAACACCATGGCTTTTGAAGTGTCTTTCCACCCAAACCATTCTGGAATTTCATGGTTCTGTATTTTTCATTGGGAAGGTTTTTAAGTTTCTTAAATAGGAACTGTAAAAATGCAGTAAGTGGAAAGTTCTGCTTAAAAATCAAGTCTAAACTTGCTGTTCATCACCCACCTAATAAAATTACATTGCAGAGGTGTAACAGTTGCAGAGAAACCCAGCTGTGAAATATGTGACTTGGACCACTATGAAGTAAAACGTTAGACAGAGGGGATTCTATAGCTGTAATTAGATTTCAAGCATAAGGAGCTGCAATTTTACAAATTTCTTCCCCTTCCAAATTGTAGAAAAACCCTTTGGAGTAAAGCTGATTATCAGCATACCAGTCTACAGAAATGAAAATGAATAAATTACTCACCCAAAATGACAGAAGCCTTTACAATAGGAATCCTATCTCTAATAGCATTGTTATTACCATTATAATTGTTACAATAATTTTTCTTTTACAATCTCATAAGTCTGTTTCTCATATGGGCATTTAATTCAGATTCCCTTTCAATTAAATATCATTCTTCTTCTGTCTAGGCCTCAGTAGATTTACCTAAAGTATTTTCTTTTATAGTTTCTCCCTTTCTGAGCATGTTATTGATCCTCAAAGGTACCATGGTTATCTGTCAAGGAGAGGGATTAGGAGACTGGAGGTGTCACCCTCCTCGGCCTTCTTGTTTGGGATTTGTGAACTTGAGCGAAGCATCACAAAAAACAGCAAATAAAGAAGCAGTACATTGGCCCTCACATTTCTTCTTTGAGTTACTGAGTTTTGCAAAAGGAATGGACTAAATGTAAGCCTAACTCTTTTTTTTCCCCCACAAATAAGGTTTCAGATCTTCAGCTGGAAGCCTCTAGAAGTGCTAATTATTTTTATTTCAGTATCTCTGTATAAATGATCCTGCTGAACAATCAAACACTGCAGCCTTTTATGTTTTTTTTTTTTAATCTGGTTTGCTCCACTAGGATTCAAGACAGCAGTTATTAGCAAAAGCCTTAGAGATTCCTCTTGACAGTGAGGAGCAGAGGGTTAAAGCCAGCTATTTGGAAATGTCTGCCTGAAAAACACCCATCAGACACATCAAGTGCCTGGGTGTGTGTACCAGGGAGCATCGTGTCAGCCATCTGCATTTGCCAGCTAATAAACCCCTGCACAAATCCCTGATTTATATGCATACCTCGAGGTCTGGACACACCAAAAGTGACAAGGGCAAATCCATGTGAACAATTGCATTGGCCTCACTTGGAAAATCTGGAACTCTGTGAATATTTTGCAAAAGAGCCCATCTTCCTCTTTCCTCCTGAGTGATTAATGCTGTAATGACCAAGTTAGGCAGGAAGCACAGGGAAAAACAGGTGAACGTTTAAAAGGGGGCAAGAGGGAGAGGAGTTCCCGTCAGATGATTAATCAGACAAATGGGTTATTTGGAGAGAACTGTTTGCATGCAGCTGAGTTTTCTAAGATGTAATGAAGTAATTGCATTATGAAAATAATCAGCTGCTCTGCATTCTGATCATTAGATGCTGATGATATAATTGTGGTATAATGAAAAGCAGTCTGGTGATTATTCCATAGAGAAGTTCTCTGCAGATAATATTCAAATTTACTTTATTTTGGCATCTTTTCAAAGAAGCTGCAAGCACAATATAAACAGCTGGACTGTGAGGTAATGTTGTTAGAACTTCTGAAATATGTCCCCTTTTTAAACTATAATCTTGAAAAAGTTCTTTGAGCTTATCTGCATAATGCCAACTAAATTTGTTTGTGTTTTATGGCAGCTCATTAAATAACTTTGTTCTCTATTTCCTTTGGGAACCAGCAGTTGTTTTTTGGTTTTTTTTCCCCCCTCTGAATAATTAATTAGAAACCATCCCAAAGCTGTACAGAATCAATTCTCTTGTATCCTGAATTATATTTTACCACTTACTCTCTTCTACTGACACACTATGATAAATGTCAACATCATGTGTGACAGGTGACTGACGTTTATGGCCCTTTGCAGGGTAAAACACCAGTCTGATCTCCCTCCAGACGTAATTTCACTGCTTTTTGAAAGCCAGAAAGCAGGATTTTCTCAAATTAATCATGGATCTCCAAAGCAGGCACCTGGTATCTAAGTTGGGATTGCCTTCCCAATTTTTTGACACAAGTCAGCCCACTGGGCTTTGATAGGACAAACAGCTCTAGGCAGAAATCTGCTTTCCTCCTGAACATCTGGCAAGTTCTGAGGAAATTAATCTCCTGGCCAAATAAGAAATCCAAGTTATTTTGCTGTCTTGTTAAAAGTTGTGTATTTCCCTGCCATCACCTCAGTATTTGAATGCACCTTGAACAGTAAAATGTAGTTTTATGCTCTGCTGAATATATTGCTTGCAGGGAAATGTCTGGGCTACAACATGGGCTAATCTTTGACTGGTAACAAGCTCTTTGTTTTCTACACACAGTTCCTTCATTATCCTTCCCCAGACAAATATGTAACTGCAGCCCTGGTTGATGGGGAATAGTGGTGAGAAAGCAGAATTGAACATCGTGCTACTCAGTAAGAACCATTAGTTTCCCTTTGCTACAGACAAGTGTTTCCAACCTCGGAATTTCCCAGCTGATTTAAATCCCCTCCCTGCCTTTCTATCTGTGATACACATGGCTGTTTTTTGAATTTGCTCTCTAATGCAAAGAGAAAAAATTGCCAATTCAGTGTGGCGTGAAGCCAGCCAAGTCTAGTAGCAGGAATGGGTAGAGGGGGTGGAAAGGGAAATAGTAAGTGTTCAACAGGGGCTCCTGAGATTCTGACCTCAAATGTCCTCCTGCTGTATTGAAAATATGCTAAATAAGAAATTCTTGAGTAGAGGTTATCTTGAGTGCTTAAAGAACTTCTTTATTTTTGTAGTTACAGCCTTGCACAGCAAAGCCTGCACTGTTTGGGAGGTCGCTGTGCTCCCTGGGTCAGTTTGTGCTTGTTCCACTTAGACCTGTTGTAAAACCAGAGTAATCAAATGGCTGTAATGCACAAAAACATCTTCTCTCCTTCTCAGAGCTTCAAAACATATGCTCACAACTTCACTGCCACACCTGTGATGTGCTGAATCAAGTAAGAAGGCTGGAATAAAACGCTCTGTTTCATTTGATAATGTTTTAACAGGGGAAGTAGAAGCCCACACCTCTCATTGACTCTAATTAGAACAGCACGTAATTGGCAGGGCTGAAAGCAAAGCACTAAAAAAACCCACAGATGTTTCTTGTTGTCTCAGAAATCTAAAAGAAGGGGGGAAAAAAGGCAGGACCAGAGCTTGAAAGGGATCTGTAAGCTTTTGAAAGGTGCTTAGTTGCCTAATTCTAAATTGGTTTAGTAAAACTTAAGCAGCTGTACCTCAAAGCTGTGTACGTGTGTGTGTATATATATATATATATATATATCTCCATGATTACTTAATATAATAATTCCATTTTAGACCTTTAGATTCCATTTCCTGCTTTAACTACTAAGTGTCACTGTGAGATGGAAAGAGGTAGAAAAAGCCAACGGGACAGAAAAATTTTGCTGTGCTCCAGCCTTTGCATTTCAGCCAACACAGGGAACTTCCGCAGAGTCCAAATGCACTAAAGTTGGAGTTGATACATCTTGGCCTGTTGGCCTGTGGAGTTGATTGCTGACTTGCTTTTCCTGACTTTCCTGCTGCAAGGGTCTCCAAATGGCATTGCTACTCTAAAGTGTTGTAACAAGGAGTAACGACCGTGACTCCCTCCTCATTACATTTCTTTACAGGGAGCTGGGTTTTTCATGTAACTGCAAGGTAAGTTTCTGAGACGTTGCTTTTTTCAGTGCTTTTTTATTTTACTGCAGTAATCAACGAGAAAAATCATTTCTTTGACACGTTATGTGGATCCAACAAAGAAATGCCAGAGGGAGACTTCGGGAATTGCTGGCTGTGTATTCTGCTGGCAGCAGACAGGAAGGGTAGGGATAATTCCTGCACTTTTGATGGGTTGTGCTATCTCCAGATATTGCTGAATCATTGAGGCCATAGAACTTCCACCTGGAACTCGTAAAAATGTTGGGGGCAAGCAGCATTTCTGTCTAAAATTTACCACATTGAAGCAATTTACCACGTACTGACTCAACTTCTTTTGTTTCCTTTTTAAATGCAGCCAAGGAGAAAATCGCTGGATATACCTACAGGGTTTTTCCTCACTACCACCCTCCAGTCTATCTAGGACAAATAAAGCTCTGGATATGTGGGTCTTGTGGATAAAAAGAATAACCTTTTGCAGCTTTTCAGTGGTCTAGAAATTGATTTATTATGTAGCATGAAGTAAAAGATGGTTTCATCACTTACTGGGTATTGACATCATCCTTAAATTGAACAACAGAAGTAAATCTGTGAATGTCCAAGTGACACAGTCAGATGAATCATGGCTATAGATGTGGTGGGGGAAAAGTCCTGGGAAACATCAGTGCTGCTGACAGGGTGTAATAAAGACAGGTTGTACCTCTGTCATTGATTACACCTATGAGAAGAGTTCTCAGAGAAACTATGATAGAACATTTCTATTTTAAGTATTTTAAGACCAGAGCTCTGCTAACAGCTATACTCGGCTATATTATTATTACATGTCCTGCTGGGACAGCACAGCTGATAATATTAAAAATAATAGTCAAAAATATTAAAAATTAAAAACCTATACACCAGCCAAGCTATTTTCTCTTTCCTCCCATGCCCACAGTGCTAAGCAAATCACAGGTATAGTTAAAGAAAGAAATCCTACCCATTCTTACTCCTAATTCACACAGTTTAAACATTCTGCAGAGCAGGGTGTTGGTAACAGATGGATTGTTACAGTGTGTGCCGTGAATACCTGGGAACAATGGAACATATTTTGTATCAATATTGTGATTGGGAAATAAAAAATCCTTGTGAAGACTCATTTCTGTGAGTAAGCAGAATAGTCTGCTCATGTAAACTGGTGGAATGGTGGGGAACAACAAAACAATCATCCCGTGCAGTAGAATAGCTAGCTCCAACAACTCCATTTCCATAGGCAGGTAATTCTGATTTGTAAATAGCACACAAGCTGAATTAAGGGAAATATTAATGGCTCACAGATCAAAACTTCACAGAGGAAATTTTTAGCACTCGGTGTACTTCTGCCGCCAATCTAAATAAGGTGTTGGGGGAAGTTTTGAATGATCTTTAATTAAGATAGTTTAAGGGAAGCCTTTGCAGTTCAGACTAATCTTTCTGATAATGCATTGGACATCTCCTTGGTATCTGCCATAATGTTATCATTTCCTCTGGTAATTATAACCAACTTCTGTGTAGTGAGGCTCTCTATCTACAAAGCTTAATGTTTCACACCTCATATTAGGCTCTTCTGCTAAAAGCAGTTTTCTACTGCAATTGGATTTTCATTGCATGTCCCACCCATACTGACTATGGTTTGTTAGGGCCCATTTCCTCCTTTCCCCAGTCCTAATTGAAAAGCAACCAATTTTCACTGCTTGTAACACACGTTGCTCAGAGCTGAAACATTTTTCTTAAGGCCAAACTTTGGTCTTTGCTGTCCATCTTCACTGAACCCAGAGGGCTGTGAGCAGGGGCACAGAGTCCAGCTGGAGGCCTGTAGGTAGTGCTGTGCCCCAGGGGTCAGAACACTCTTGTTCTTATTATTCAGCAGTGACCTGGATGAAGGGACAGTGTCCCCTGAGCACTGAGTTTGGTGATGATACAGAACTGGGAAGAGTTCTGAAGATTGTGGGGCTATTCAGCAGGACCTTGGAAAGGTTGGAGAGTTGGGTGAGGAGAAACCCAGTGAATCTCAAGAAAGGCAAATGCAGGGTCCTGCACCTGAGGAAGAGTAACCCTGATCACCAGAAATCCTTCCCTGTGAGGGTGGTGAGGCCTTGGTACTGGGTGCCCAGAGAAGCTGTGGCTGCCCCTGGATCCCTGGAAGTGTCCAAGGCCAGGTTGGATGGGACTTGGAACAACCTGGGCTGGTGGAAGATGTCCCTGCCATGGCAGGGGGATTGGAAGTGGATGATCTTCAAGGTCCCATCCAAGCCAAACCTTTCTAGAATCCTGTGATATTTAAATAAAGAACTAAGATTATGTCCAACAAATATCTGGTACCTTTTAATTTATTTTACCAGTGAAATGTTATCTGAAAAGTAATTGGCCCTTGATTCCTTTGTTAGGCCAAAAAAAAATCTGAATTTTAGCAAAGTTCTGAAATGCAAATGCAGGGTCGTGCACCCAGGGGGAGCAACCCCAGGCACCAGCTCAGGCTGGGGGTGACCTGATGGAGCAGCTCTGGGGAGAAGGACCTGGGGTCGTGGTGGACAACAAGTGTCCATGACAAGCAGTGTATCTTTGTGCCAGCAAGGCCAACAAGATCCTGGGATTTATTAGAGAATTTCCAGGAAGTTAAGGGAGGTGATCCTGCCCCTCTGCTCAGCCCTGGTGAGGCACATCTGGAGTTCTGTGTGCAGTTCTGGGCTCCTCAGGACAGGAGGATGTGAAGCTCCTGGAGAGGGTCCAGTGGAGGCTGCAACAATGAAGAGGGGACTGGAGCATCTCCCTTACAGGGAAAGGTTGAGGGAGATGGGGCTGTTCAGCCACAAGAAGAGACAACTGAGAGGGGATTTATCAATGCATACAAACACCTTAATGGTGGGTGTCAAGAGGAAGGGGCCAGGCTCTTTTCTGTGGTGCTCAGCAACAGGACCATGGGCAGTGGGCACAAACTGAAGCATGAGAAGTTCCACCAAAATATGAGGAAAAACATTTTTCCTGTGAGAGTGGAACAGACTGCCTGGAGAGGTGGTGGAGTCTCTTTCTTTGGAGATATTCAAAACCTACTTGAGTGGAGTGGTTGGACTAAATGATCTTAGAGGTTCCTTCCAACCCCAACCATTCTGTGATTCTCTGAAAACTTCCATTCCCATCAATGAAGCCAGGATTTGTCTGCAGCTGTTTATTTGGAAAAGTGGGCTAGGTTTGTGCTTGGAGGCTTTGCTATGTCCTTCCAAGAAGCTGATAACCTTTCCACAAATGCCCTCCCTGAAATGAAACAATCAGCAGAACGAGAATTAAAATGAGTTGAAGCAGAAAATTAATCAACCAGGAGGCGTTAATGGATTAACTCCTTTCCAGGCAGTGTCCCTTCCAGCATCCCTCCACCTTTCCAAGGACAGGGCAAGCATGAAAAGTGTCCCCTAGCCTGGAGATGTGCCTAGCAAAGCCTGGCTCAGATGGTCAGGGAAGTGTGCCCAGCCTTCTGCACCACTTGCTGAACAAACGATCATTTAATCTCCAATTAATCAGGTCACTTATGCAAATGCTAAACTGACCCCTCGTACTTCTTTCTCTGACATCTGCAACAAAGTGCTGAGGAGCCTGAGTTCCTCAAGGCTTTTCTTTTTTTATTATGTTTTCTGCACTAAAATCAAGGAAGGCCAATGATTCCATTATACAATAGAATATCTGACTCACCCTTACAACTATCTTTAAGGTTTTTGCAAACCCCAGGATTGCTAATGTTTAAATCAACAAGAAACAAAATTAGTTCCATCACTCTTTTTATCAGGAACTCAGCAACTAAAAAAGAAAATCTCACAGTAAAATTGCTTACCACTCCTAAATCCTGCGCTGTCACAATTTAAATAATTCAAAATTCCCACAAAGTCTCTCTGTTCCTGAAGGAGGTAATCTGTCAGCTTTTTTCATCGTATTTGCAGGTTAAATATTCACTAATGGTTTATTAGCACATCTATTGTAGATGATCAACTTTGATTAATGTCCAAGTGCTACAATGTTTCTCATATTTAATAAATATTTTCAGTACTCCCTTATTGCTTTATCAACATAAATTACAATAACTGTCTAATAATTGTAAATCAATACAAACCCTGCAGTAAATCATTCTGAAGCAGAGAGCTGTTAAAAAGGGAAAGCACAGAATCATGCAGGTTGGAAAAGCCCTCTAAGATCATCGAGTCCAACAATTTCCCCAGCACTCCCCAGGCCACCACTAAACCATGTCCCCAGGTGTCATATATGTGGCTTTTAACCACCTCCGGGGACATCTCAGTGATGCCATAATTTTCCTGCCCCTTTCCCATGACAATCTAATCCAATGCCAATCTGAACTTCTCTTTCATTCCTTTCTTACACTTTCATTGCTAACTTTTTTTTCTTCCCTGAACCCTCAGCAACTGAGACAGTATGTTGGTTAAACCATCTCATTTGAACACAATTTTTTTGCCTTGTCTCAGTTCTCTGAGATTTGGAATGTGGGGCATTTGTTTCTTTTTTGTTGGTTTTTTTTGGTTTGTTTTTTTTTTTTTTTTTTGTTTTGTTTTGTTTTGTTTTTGGTTTTGGTTTTTTGGTTTTTTGGTTTTTTTTGCGACAGGCTGAAGATGCCAAGTGTGATTCTTGAAGTCTTATGCTAAATTTTACCTTGCCTCTGACTATCTCTTGATTTCTTTTCTATTTAGTTATTTTCCTAACCTTATGTATGTGCTGAAACCAACACACTTTTGTGCACACACCTTGAAGAGAGTGAATTTCAAAGCCTTGGCTTCAGCAGAGTGGGCCTTAGGAAGAGACGTCTAAGAACCACAGGATGGTTTGGGTTTGAAGAGACCTTAAAGATCATCTAATTCTACCCCCTTGCCATGGGCAGGGACACCTTCCACTAGCCCAGATGCTGCAAACCCTGTCCAACCTGGTGTTTGGACACTTCCAGGGATCCAGGGGCAGCCACAGCTTCTCTGGGCAACCTAGAGACAGAGCAATTCTGTCTAGATTTATGGTGGAAGGTGTTGTTTTCTGCTGGCTGTTCCCCTGGCTATCCTCCAAGGCAATGGAGAAGAGGGAAGTCTTTCTAAATAGCAGTTCCCAAAGTAGTTATCTGAAGCAGGCAGGACACATCTTCCTCCACAAGTGACAAAAAAGGAATGACTAACTTTGATTCCACACCTACCTTTTGGATGGCTGGAGTTAAGGAGGATGAATCATGCTGCTGCTGCGCTGGTTTCCCTCCTCTTTACAGAACAAGGATTTTATTGTTGCTTCTGTCTTTACGCAGTCCTTGCCCCAAAATCTCTCCTAGTTTTATGGTCTTGGAAAGAGCTATTTTACAGAGTCATGCTGTTGAGCAGAAATCACAGGCTGGAGACTTGGTCCGAGGAGAGCAAAACCCACTGGATTTAACTGCAGGATATGCTATTTGGTGAACTGCCTTTTCAATAAATTTTCCTATGATTATTTTCTCTGGATTGGCCAATCTGTTTAATGTTTCCTGCTCTTTCAAAGTGGGCCATTATGTCTGGGATGATTTCAGGCTCCTAATGTGAGTGTAAGTACTTTTAACAACAAAGTCTTTACTGTGCTGGAGTGAGTCACTCCCTGCCAGCAGAACCGTTCGTTAAAATTACTGCCAGTTCCTGCATTATAAAAAAAGTGATTTTATTTGTCAAAAACCACTTCTCACCAATTCTATTTACTAGGACTGATGTGCCCTCCCTGAACATTTCTGCTACAAAACCTCTGCTCAAGTCTTCCAGTGCTTGATGAGCACAACTTATGACACCCTCCACACATCCCCTTTTATAGCTTGGTAGCTACATTTGCTTTGCTGTGTGAAATCAGCCTTAGTTTTCTTTTACTGAACAAACCAACTATAATTTACAGAAATTAGAAAATGCTGTCAAATTCTTCCCTCTCGCTCAGTAAACTTATCTGTCAATACATATTCTTAGCAATATCCTGTAATATTCCCACAGAGATTGGCCCCACTTGAAACTTTTAAAACCACATCCAAAACTTCAGCTGCAACAATAGATGCAGAGACAACCCAAGATATCACAGAAATTGAGATTATAGGAGTATTTAGGTGCTGCTGCTCTGTAGGAAGTTTTCTGGATTTCTTAAAAATATCAGGGACAACCCCCCCCCCAAAAAAAAAAAACAACAAAAAACCAACCAACTAAAAAAACCCACAAGTGATGTGTGTGGGAGAATGATGGACACAAGATATTAATTCTTAGAATGTGTGAGCTGTAGTGTACAAAGTGAAGCCCAGAGACATATGTTTGGGAAGTGTTAAATAACACCAACTCTCCTTTCCAGCTGGCACAAACCAGCCAGCTAGATTGGGAGGTGTCATTAAATGAAAAGAAAATAATAGAATTATCAACTATCAACTTTATTTTTTCTCCAAAGGACAATACAGCTTATCTCAGAGGCCACAGACATGCATAATTATGGGCTACTATTCAAGATTCATAGGTTATACACTCAGAAGACACCAACATGTTCACTTAATCTGAACTTGGTGCAGTTCATACACTTTCACAGTGCCCTTCTTGCATCAAGGCTGTAACTTTTGACAGCATTAGGACTCTTCCAGAAAAACATCCCCAAAGGCTTGAAATGATGGGGAATCGATAAGCTGCTTTAGTAATTTGTTACACAGAACCCCCATGGTCTCAAAATGTGTGTTTCATTTCCAAAATGATTTAAGTGATTTTGTCCATTGGCTTTTGCCATGCTTCTGTCAGCCAGATTAAAGAGCTTTCCATTATCAGAAGTCTTCTCTCCATGTTCCTACTTACAGATTAGAAGGTGACTTAATCATAATCTTTCCTCAGATAAACTAAACAAATCAATATTGTTTAGTCTTTGGCTGTAAAGAAGGCTTTCCAGACCTCTATAAATTCAAACACTCTTTTGGACTCACTGCTTTGCAAGGCGTGGTTTCATATCTGAAATATCTGACATATTTTCTGCTCCTATTTGTATGATTTTCCCTGGTTTTATTGAAGTTTCTCTAACTTAAATCAGGCCACCTCACCAAAGGGTTCAGAATGTTCTGTGAAATCAGTCTTTTATTGCTCTTACTTTTTATCACTGAAAGCTCTTGTTGATAAATGATGTAGGGGTGCTGCCTGATCACTTACTCCATTTATAATCCAGATTTTATTTAGGTTTTACAGAGTTCTGATGGATAATGTTCACATTTTGTTTACAGACTCCTCTCAGAAAACCACTGAAATAGTCTTCCTCTATGATCTTAGATGTCTCTTCCACTGAAGAATTCTATATTTTTATCAGAGTTTCAAATGCTCTTCAGCTTTTCACTTCTGGATGGCTTTTTGATAGAGAAAACTTGGAAAACACTATGACTTGATTGACTGATTTGCTTTTAACAGAACAGGTTTGGGGAGCTTGGTCTGGCTTTAGTGAGCCAATATTTTCCTCTGAAATTTGCTAAAACAACTTGTAGAGTTTACATCCTGATTGGTCAAAGGCTGCAAATACCATGGGCTGTTCCCTTTATTTGCACGTACAAGAGGTGCTAACAGTATTTGTGACAGCTTGTGGGTTTGTTTCACATCCTTTCTAAAATATTTCCAAATTTACATCGTATGGTGGAGCAGCCAGAGATATTTTCACGTGGTTATTCTGCAGACCAGGAAAGTCTTTTGTATCTCTAAGTCTAAAGGGGACAATGTAGGGAAGAGTCTCATTATATTGCCAAATATTTCTATATATATACTTTTAAACTTCCCATTCACATGTGTTTCAACAGTCTTACAGAAGGTGGTAGCAGCTACCCTAAAGAAAGCTTTGAGCCTCTTGCATGACTTCCTTTTCCAGGAAATACATGTCTTTTTTTTCAGTTGGAGACCTCTTTGCTCTTTAATCCTATATAGGTTTTATGGAGGAAGCAGTTGAATCACTCTTTTCAAGTGAAAATATGCTAAGGAATAAGAACATTTCATATGTTGTTCATGTGTTTACGACCAAAAAGTCAAATTTAAATCAGAATCTCAGCACCATAATCTTTTAGCAAATGTTACCAGCTGTTCAGCTCCACACTTTCTTCCTTCTTGAAGCAAGTAGGAAAGTGAAAATCCATCATATCAGTCAGCTAGAGGTTCTTAGTCCCTTTACCTTGACAGATGATACATAAGAGTGCCTGTCTCTCTGGAAATTTTAGTTATAATGGGCTGTGATCCATCTTCCTGCAGATACTAAAATAAAAATATGCATCGAGTCATTTAGATTACTTAAGCCTATATATGTAGACTCACTTTTAGATGTTCTTCTGAGAAATAGGACTTAATTTTTCTTCTATGTCTATTTATTATGTCACAGTGTATTTTTCTTCATTGAAATGGCCAAGAAAAACAGCATGGCTGCTGTGCTATTATGATATTCTTCCAAATGCTAACAAATGTGAGATTATTAAATAAAATAAAGAAAGTAGAGGTGTATAATAAGCAGAAAAATTCATCTCAGTGAAATTCTGAGAAATTTGCCAACAATATTAATGTAAGAGGGGAAAAAGAAATCATGAAAGGACGATAGGAATAAAACACCCCACCCATCAGGGAAAATATTTTCTAAGTGCTACAGTCAATCAGGTATCAGGAAAATTCCTTCCACAGACACATATAATTCTTTATTACATAGAAACCTAAATTACATGTGTAAAATATAAATATATTGTTTCCTGTATGGTATAATACCTACTCTGCATTCTTCCCTCGTAGCTGTGCAGAGCCCTGAATGACAGAGTGTGGATGCTAAACATCCTGTTAGATGATACTGTAATAAAGATCAATATACAAATTTACTGTAATAAGGACAAACGAATTATCCAGGGCTGAGCGTGGCTTTTGAACACTCTAATCTTTGTCCACAGAGCAGCAGAACAATGTCAAACTCTGAACATCTGAAATACAGGAAGCAAAACAACCTCTTAACCAAGGCTTTTTTCCACATAGGTGTGACCCTGGTGCAATGGGGAATAACAGACAGGTTACACTGTAGATTTCAGGTAGCACAGAATCAGTCCTGGAAATAAGGGGTTTAAACATTTTCTCCCCCCTGGCAAATAAAAACTGCTTTGAAAAGTGAGCTGAGACCTTGTGCCTCATGTACCACCAAGGGTGGGCTAATGCCACTGGAGCTTTTGACAGGAAAACTGGAGGAGAAGATGAGGAAAACAAACGAGGCACATTTATATCCATGACATTTAGTACAGTACAGTACAGTACAGTATTGGTACTTCTTATACAGAATCCTTAAATGCTGGAAAAACCCTCTGAGATCATTGGGTACAACCCTTAAGGCAGCACTGCCAAGGCCACCAGTGACCATGTCCCCAAGTACCACATCTACATGGTTTTAAATCCCTCCAGGGATGGTGAATCCTCCACTGCCCTGGGCAGCTGTGCCAGGGCTGGAAAACCCTTTGGGTGAAGAATTTTTCCCCAATATCCAATCTAAACCTCCTGACACAATCTGAGGCTGTTTCCAGCACACCTCCCCAGCAAGGAGTGGCTTCTTGGCTTTGTGCTCACACCCCAGCAGTTCCCAGCTCCAGATTTTTGATCCATTAACCCCATTAGGACTCTGACCTTTCACAGAATTCTCAAAGTTTTTTGTCCAGCTGTGAATTTATCCTGGATCTCCACACTGTCCCTTGGACTGCTCTTCAAATGTAGAAGTATCACATTAAAATCCAAACTTCTGTTACCTTATCTTTCTTTAAATCCTGCTTTGCAGCTCATTTTCCTCATGTAACCTACTCACATTTTCCATTTGCTGCTTGTTTACTTCCAACCTCTACCCTGCATTAACAGCAATAAAAACCCTAGAAATGCCTAATTGCCTCATTTCATTTTTGTTATTGTCCGTGGACTGAAATATTTTCTTCTGATAATTCATTTTACTTTCATTTCTAGTCAGTTTGGCAAAAAATGAAAAGAAAGATTAAATTATTTTGACTTGAAAGAGTGTTTGTTTGACCTTAAACAAAGTAATTCAAAATCTTTCTTAAACTCTATTTTTTACAATAAAGAAATTGACTTTTTAAATGCTACTTTTAGTTTGAAATTATCCTTTTCAGCTTTATCTTTTTTTTGAAACATTATGTACAAATTTTGCTTGATATGATTCCGCTTCTTTTTATTTTCATCAAAAAGATTTGACAGAAAAATTTCCCATACTCAGAGACATAAATAGACCACAAAGCATTTTAATACTTTACTATGTTCATTTATGTGCAAATTCAGACTTCATGTCCAATTTCATGTGGTTTTGTTTCAATCCATAAAGTTTGCTGGGCAATGATGCCTCCATTTAGTGTTTGTGCAACACCTGTCACAAAAATATTTGGACCTTAGTGTGGATTTTTTTATTCACAGTCCAAACCAAATGCCAGGAAAGGATGGAAATTGTCTACTTTCCCCATCCTTGCCAGATTTAAACTTGGGTCAGGTGTCTCTCAACAAATATGCTGAACAGAAATATTCACATGAATAAAAACCTTATTTATACAGCCAAGTGGGAGCACTTAAGGGTTGTTTAATGTCTAAGTACAAAACTATTAACAAGAACATAAATTTTGCCAAGAATGTTGGCAAGACATGAAGTATTCCCTCAAGGATTTATCTGTACCCATTAGTTCAGGCCTTTTGCAAGACACTAAACATCAGAAAATTTAGTTAAGGTGTCAGTTTAAGGGTCTGAAAAATGTTGGAGGGGGTTTGGACACGAAAAATCACTTTTTGGTAAGTTTGGCGTGTTTTAATTGGCTCCCAAACCCTCTGGGCCATCCAGAATGCAATGACTTGAGGAATACTGAGTTGATTGCACTTGGGTGTTATTGGGAGATGAGGGTGGGAGAGAAAACCAAACAGAATTTGTGGTAGTTGTGCCACCAGAACAGGCAACTACAAAGGGACACCAAATTTTGGGAGTTTTCAGTCTTATCCACAAAATAACAATGATCCTGAATTTTAAGCTATGATGGAATCAAAGAATGGTTTGGGTTGCAAGGGGACTTAAAAAATCATCTCGTTCCACTCCCTGCCATGGGCAGGGACATCTTCCACTGTCCCAGGTTGGTACAGCCCCATCCAGCCTGGCCTTGGACACCTCCAGGGATGTTTGGCTTCTTTATAACGTCAGAGCCAAATTACTTAAGAAACAAAAGATAATTTTGTTTGCACAGCATTAGCTGTGTCTCCAATGCTCCTCAATTACATGACAACTTTTGGAGACTCAGGACTTCCAGCTGTATGGAAATGTCCCATTCAGTGGCAGAAATGCTGCTGGGGAGCAACGATCTCAAATTCCTGGCCTGTTTTCAACTGGGATCTGCAGTGTCCTTTTCTGATATCACACAAAGGACAGCGAGTTTCAGTATATCCTTAGGATATCATATAAAATAACTGCACTAATTTTTCCTAACTGAATTATGAAATGATCCAGTCCACTCTTTTTAATATTTTTATTATCCCTTCCCCCTCTGATCCTGCAGCACTTTGCAGGTTTGAGACTATAATCAGCAATTCTGTGTGAAAACTTATCACCCGATTAAACACTGTTGGTTCAAGTTGATAGGAAGAACTGCCTAAAAATAAGGAATCAATTCTGAGCCAAGGGTTTTACTTTTAAAACCACTACTTAAAAGGGATAGGGTAATGTAATTAGTCAGGGATGTAATTAGAAACGTTTTGGTGATGGCTTGAGTGAATGACATTTCTTGCTTAGCCGTGCATTTTGGAAATGTTACACCCTGATTAAAGTCCTCAAAATAACTTTTGTCTTGAACTTTGAACATGGTAGAAGTGGAAAAAATAGCTGGAAATTGCTTTGAGGGGATGCTCTTCTGAGGCTCCCCAAAATGCCTTTGCTACAATCTTGGCCATTTATCATGGCCTTTCCTCAGAGTGAAAGGGAATTCCAAGCAGCAGTTTCATGTCAGCTTGAGCAAAAACCAGGTTTTGGATCTTGAAGAGATTTAAGGAAGCAACTTCAAGACACAGAATTAGTGATGGGCTAGGATTGACTTTTGGCTCATGTTCAAAGATTTGGCTGTGGGATAACTTCAAATGACACAAGGCAGGGTTAGATGGGATACTGGAAAAAAATTGTTCCTCGTGAGGGTGGGGAGGCCCTGGCACAGGGTGCCCAGAGAAGCTGTGGCTGCCCCTGGATCCCTGGAAGTGTCCAAGGCCAGGGTGGATGGGGTTTGGAGCAGCCTGGGCTAGTGGAAGGTGTCCCTGCCCACGGATGGGGCTGCATTTACCTGGTCTTTATGGTCTCTCCCAACCCAAACCATTGCACAATTCTATGACAGCTTAAAATTCAGGATTGTTGTTATTTTGTGGATGAGACTGAAAACTCCCCAAATTAGGTGGCCCTTTGTAGTTGCCTGTTCTAGCAACTGTTCTAGGGGTTATATAGCCAGATGTCATCCTCTAATTGCTTTGGTAGAAATACAGTGAAGAAAGGTGCTTTTCGAAGGGTTAATAAACATGAACAGAGAAATATGAAATGCAGCAGGATAGAAAAGATTCATTGTGGGTCAGTATTATGGATTGTTCTGCATGAACTTTAGGATGGCAAAACAATTTGGAATTGAAGCTTGGTCTACAGCTCTAAAAACAGGATTTTTAGAGTTTGGCAATGTAAAATCTCCAGCCTTTTATATGTAGGATCTGAATCTGCATTTATATCTTTAATTAAATGATTTTCTTTTTTAAATAAAACACATTTCCTTGGTATATTTGAAAGCTCTTCATTGTAGGAGGACAATTGATATTTTTAATGACTAGCTGTTCAGAAACAGCCTTGTACACACAAAAAAGCTGTACATAAATTTGCTTCTACATACACAAAAGAAAAATTGCGTATTTTCAAGGCTGTATAACCTGTTCTTTTTTTTTTCCCTCTCTGTAAAAGCTGCAGGGTTAAGCCTTTCTGTAATTTGCCAAATCAAATGTTCTTTCACACACTCAGTGATGGATGGAATGTACAGATGTTTCATCATCATTTAATATTGAGTAAACCCCTCCAGAGTTTCTCCCGACCTCCTTATCTGTTATGTAGTACCTGCTTAAAACTATGACTGATTTTATTTTTGCTGTATTAAATCCTCTCTGCAGAGTGACTTTCTTTAACAGGATGTCATTGATTATTTTTCTGTTTAATTTTTTTTAATGTTTGGTCTTCTGGATTTGGGCTTTTTTGCTCTGTTTGGAGGGGATGTGGGGTCTGGTGAGGTATTTTGGCATGAGTCTACCTTTCACTGAAGGTGGTATCAGTTAAAACCCCTTCTCTCTGCCCCAGGCTTGGTATTTCTGGTGGCTCAGCTGAGCACAGGGAAGGGTTAAACAGCTCTGTTTTGGCAACTGCTTGGCACAGGGCAGCGAGTCCCCAGCTCAGATGACACCGCAGCCACTGTGGGAGAGGGACTGGTTAACCACCAGTGCCTCTGAGGAAAGCTTTGCCTTGCACCCTGTGACTTGTTTTTCTTGCTTTGTGACATGGTGCAGGCTTTTGTTTAAAATGTGCATAATTTTGTAGCTACAGTAGTTACGGACTTTAATCAGCAGTAAAGATAAAACAGTGTCGCTTTTGTTCCCTTGCTAAAGCTCTTTTCATGTGGTGCCACTGGCTGCTCAACAGCCACATTTATCCTGGATGTTTTGTCCAGCCTGGCCAGTCCATGGGAGTAAGAACATTCCTCAATTTTTTTTTTCCTACAGCAAACATTTTCCACACATTTTGTCTCCCAGATTCAAGAACCATGATCAATCCCAGACTAACATCCATCCTTGTTCATCCCCCAGCTGTGCATGACCCCCCAAAACTGTCAGAGCACAATTCCCCCACTATTCCACAACCCTCTGACTTTGCTGATGGACCTGATTTGGCTAAAAACTCCCGAAGGTGAATGGTGGAGGAGGAGGAGGTCAATTTGATCCCTAACAAGAGAGTCCTGACAAAAATCAGGTAGGAGGATTTATTTTCTTCTCACACAAGCAGATAAGCAGACCAGAAACAGCAAGGGCCAATATAAATCTTATTTGAATGGAGTAACACAGCTCTCTCCCATCTGATGATTTGGCCCTTTATTTCTCATTGGTAAGAAATAAATACACTTCTATTGACAGAAGAAAAAAAAAATGCTCTTAAGACAGTTCAGTTGTGTAACACCACTTGGATTAAAATGGGAAAGCTTAAATGAAAACCCCAAAATTTAAACTTCTCATCAGAAATTAAGAGCAACGTGCTTTTTTCTTTCCCCCCATGTGTCTGACCCTTTTGCTGTTGTTAATTTTTTACTATCCTGGAGATTATCGAAGCAAAACTGAGTCAGTGGACTCTGGTTGCACTGTGCTGTTTAGGGACAGTTTTGTGCTCTCCTCATAGCGAGGGACAGGAAAGAACCTGACATTTACCTCTGCTGTTTGCCAAGAGCCAGCTGGTCTGACAGCATATGTGCATTAGCAGGACAACTGGCAAAGCCAAGCTTTGTGTGGCATGTGCTCATCTCTTGCAGTGAGGGGGTCAAAAACCTGGCACAATAAAAGCTGGAGGTACTTTAAGATTTTGAGAGAATATATAGAAAATATGGGACAGAAATCCACAGAAAGGTGGATTTAATGCTATTCATAGAGGAGCTTATTCTGTGCATAACTGAACATGGAGGTCCATTAAAATGAGCTTTCCCAGAAAAGCTGCAATTCTTTGACTGTTTTAGTCTCTCATACTTAAATAATTTTGAATTGAGTCTTGTCAGTACAGAAATGTCTGTGGCTGAAAGGTTTTTCTTCCCTCTCTTTAAATTTGTGGTGCAAAAACTGATGTCTCTCATTAGTATAGGGTTTTGTCTGGGAAAGGGTGTTTGACCTTACAAGACTGAGATAAATTTGGCAAGAGAAGAGTAATAAAGAATTTGGGTGTCTTAAGTTGATACCTGATTGTAAGAGAGTTCCTAACAGAGGGATATTATTATAGACTAACTTAAAGGAGTGGAAATTAGGTTCCTAATTTTATTGCATTTGCTGGAACCTTCTTGTTCACTGAGCAGGAGGAGAAGGTAAGCAGTGCCCAGACCTCTTGTTTGGCATGAGGAGTGAAGAGCTTGGAAACCATTTATTGCCTGAAAATGAAGTCTGCTGGTCTGCAGTTCACTTTTCCCTTTAGCACTGGAAGATGGCATCTCTAATTTCCATTTTACTGACACCGAAGTGGCTCTAGGATGAAATGTAAAGGCACAGAAGGCTCGGAAGGCACATCTGAGCCAGCATGCAGGAGGTCTGTGTGACAGCCAGAGCCAGCACCTCCTCTGCTGTGCTGCAGTCCCACATCTAAGCACACATAATTTTCCAAGTCTCTATCATTATGGTCATTTCCTTCAGCAGTTTAGATTGACTCATTAAAATGCTTCCCCTTCGTCTTCCCAGGCACGTTTAATGGGTGTATTACATAACCTCACACCTACCAGCACTGCTCTGAACTCACATGAAGGGCAGTTCAGCTGTTCCACCACATTTATCTAAGCATCCAAGTCCCATTTTGAAGATGCCATGTCTTCTGTCAATTACTATTCTGGTCACTTTTTCGAGTTTCATTACAATTTCTAATGATACAGTTTTCAGAGGGAATCTGGAGATAAAACACCAAAGAGATTAGGCAATTTTTCAAGAGATAACCACTGTCACCTTATAGAGAAAGAAAAAAAAGATTTAAAGTAAATGTCCTCAGTGTATTAGAATATCTTGGAACACCTGAATGTTTGCCTACTAAGAAAACACTCCTGAAACTTAGCGTTATGAAATAACATTACAAAAAAAGTCCAGGAAGGGAGATGTGAGCTGCATAACAGGGTAGTATTTAAGCTTATTTGCTCAATACCTTACTTTTACACTTTCAACCTGTATCTGATGTCCATGCAGCTGTAACTCATCAAATTACCTTGTAATTCACAACTTTGTAATTCCCTGCAACTAAAAACAGGCACAAGAATTAAGGTCTTAAGTGAATGAGAGGAGGATCTTGTGGCAACTTTTGCTCCCTCCTTCCCTTTTCACCCCTGCTAATCCCATTAGGTGCTTTGTTATGTCACATTCAGGGCTATTTCTTTATTCTTACCCCCTGTGTGGTGGGTAGGAACCTGAAGCCTCCTTCCTTTTCACCTCTTGCTGTTTTAATGGGAAACAGGGAGTTTTTATCAGGAGGCAAAGCAAGGACCCAGTACACAGCACCATCAGCATCATCATCATCATCATTGCATTTTGCAGCACTGAAGACAAACATTTCAAGATAATTTGCCATTAATTAGATCACATCCTGTGGCTATTTCTCTGGGTTTAGGCAGACCAAGGTCAAAGGATATCACAAAATACAGGATTTGGACCCTTTTGCTGTGTTAGCTCCTTCTGTACCGTTGGGATTTTCCTTTTAAGAGGGACCCACATTGGAAATGCAGACTACGTAAGCCTTGACCCACTTTTGGGGAAGAGATGTTATTATACATTACCTTAAAAGGCTCTTAAGATATTTTTGGCCACTCAATACATAATGAAAATATATATTCAATACTTTAATGCAGCGTATTTCTTAATACTCTAAATGGGTCAAGGCAGCAAACCCATACTGACTTTAGATAATGCTCATTTTTTTCTGCTTGTTTGCATGTCTTTTTCTTACATCATTAGTAAGATTTTTAAAGCATTTACAGTGTCAAATAAATCACAGGTTTGAACTACTCTGATGGTGTTCTACTGTTGGGTAAGTTGAGATATTATCAGTAACACAGTTGAGCACCTTGTGGGATGGCCTGTATTGGCCACTCACCTTCAGAAAATCAGGCACTGAATGGTGAATTTTGCTTTTTTTGTTGATTCTTTCCACATCTTTTGGAACACCTTTGTCATTTGCTCTAATGATTTCTGTGACTCTGCTCCCTCACACGTGATCACACCTAATGCAGCAATTAGAGATATTCTTGGCACTCATGTCTTTTTTACTGGTACATTTACACCTGTTGAGCCTTGAAATGAATTGTGTTACACAAGCTGACTGCCAGTTTTACATGTATTTTCCATGTCTAGAACCCAGCTGATTGTCTGATGGCTCAGTGACAGCAGAACTCTCTGGACACAGAATCAGTCTGTATACTCTCAACATATGCTGACATTTAGAGAGAAAAAAAAATATAACAAAAGCACCTGATACATGTTGTTTTTCCACTCCTAACATAAAGCAGTGAAATAACAGACACACCTAAATGTTTGCTCCAGCAAGTACCCTGTCCTTGAGCCAAATACCCCTTAAGAGAGTCAGGGCCCTCCCATAAAACAGTTGTTTTCTCATCAGCTTTATATAAATAAGCAATTTCTCAGGAGCACTTTCCATTTTACTCCCTATTACTTCAAACTCTCCCAAACCCATATGCATTTTTAACCTGCTAATGGGAAAAAAACCACATTGAAACATTAAAATAAATGTATAAAGTATGTGTATCTTGGTCCTTCAAGTCAATTTCAGGAGTTGTATTCATGTCAGTGTGGGGGGGAGGAAATAGTGAAGTTAGCTAGAGCTTGAATACATAAAAAAACAACAAACCAGGAGTTTTTCTAAAATTTCCTGATTAGAGTAATATTTCATAGGGCTCTGTAACATCTCATCACAGTTCTACTGCCCACCTTTCTCTTCCATTCCCAACTGCTTTGTGTCTCTGAGACAGCTCCATGGCTTGGGGTAGAAAAGACCAAGAGAAAAGTCTGTGTTCTATTTCTTTGAGCACAAAGCCTTTCACCATGTGCTGAAAAGATGTAGGTACCACTGGCTCCTGCAGTTCTTCATCTCCTTGATCTTAAATCAGCTCTTCTCCAGATACTCTTTCAGAATATTCCACCCTCTGTTGCTTTTATTTCAGTGTGGTCTCTGCTTTTCTTGTTACTTGCTTTGGGATATTCCCTTTTCCTTCTTTCTCAGCAACTTCACATCAACCAGAAAATAAACTGCCAATAATCAAATGATTTCTAGTTTCCTGACAAAATTCAAGGATTTACTTCTGCCATGTTGTAGTTCTTGATTCACTTTTTGAGAGACCACAGCACAAAGCAACACAGATGTTAGCTCCTCTGAGGAGATACCCTCAGTTGATAATCGGTGGTCAAACCCATGCTTAACTCATGTAGGACACAACTGGATTAATTTAAGGGAGGAATAGATATGAATATTAATTTAAGAAATTGCTTTAACTGTAATTCAGCAACGTTATTGCCTCACACAAATAAATTCTATCTTTGGCAACTCCTTCTCCAGCTTGAACATCTTTTCTTCTGATGTAAAAAAATCCCAAATCTGAAAATAGCCAGTCCTTTGAATACCTCTGAAGGAAAAGACTCAACTGCCAACTTGGTAAATATCCCCCATAAAAAGACACATTTTTTACTTAGAGTGGCGCACCTGCAGAAAATGAAATGAGTTCCTTATGTGGGGTTTCATCAGTGATGTCTGCATGATGAATCTGTGCTGTTTTTATGGCTTTGTCTTTGAGATTTCACCTGATTCTTATTTACAAAGGATTAGATGTGATTCCCTGTTTCCATTCAGATTTCACTCAGCATTCTACTACTGAAACAAACACCAAAACCAACAACATTTTCTGGCAATGGCTTGTGCTTATTGACTTCCAGTTCAGAAACCACTAGAAAAGGTTTCACCAATGTTAAATGTCTTTTATTTTTTAATCACTGTTATACAGAGTAGCAAACGAAGTCAATTAAACTGAGAATACTGTATCTAATGACATTACTTATTTATAAGACTAAACCTATGTCCTTGTGGGTTTATAGTTATGCAGATCTAAGTTACAGCGTTTGAAATCAGCCTTCATCCTGACTTTGGCAAGTAAGAAATATTTTTTTAAAACCTGAAAAATTTTTGTTTGGACAGAAATGGCTTCATTTTGACATATTTATAATACAAAACAAAGCTAAAAGATTTGTAGAAACTGCACAGCAACACGTTTTGCTTTAATTTGCCAAAATTCTGTTACGGAAATCACTCAGGTTTTATAAAATATTTAATGTAGTTTGCATGAAGATATTGTGAAGTGCAATGGATCCTAGTTTCCTGTCAGAGAAATTCCCCAATTAGGATAGTGGTACCTTTTTTCCCCCACAACACATTGTTGCAAGTCCTGTGACAACTCTAGTTTGCCATGTGTCCCCTCAATATTTCTGAGCAGGTTCACCAATTTAATGAAAAAGCATTTTCTGTTTTCTTTCTAAATTTTTTTTTTCTAAGGGGCAGTTCATTCAGCTGTTATTCAAATAGGAAGCATGATGTGAAAGTGTCAATATTCCTACAGTGCCATTCCCATTTGAGATGTGCTTTATGTGAGGCCTGTGAGCCTTCAGGTAGCACCTGACCTGACTGACCAAAGGCTGCAACCATTTTCAGAAGCAAAAAGCCTGCATTATTCAACTGAAATGTCTACAGCATTTCTGAGACTGAAAGGAAGGGTTTTATCTAAATAAAGTAAATAAATAAATTTATAAAAATACATTATTATATTTATAATAATATATAATATAAATATATATAATATATTTATATAAAATAAATATATAAATATTTTGTCTAAATAAAATAAATCCTTGTTTTACAAGGAGCTTTCTTCTCACACTTCTTTCACAATTCCCAGGTCCATGTGGTATTTTGGAATTTCATTTTCCTTCTGTGTGAAATGACATCCATCTCCAGGCTCCAGTGGATGAGCCTGCTGCTGGATAACTGCATAACCCTGGGATCATTCACATGCACAGGCACAAAAAGGAATTATTTAATGAGGACAGGGCAAAGGGGTGTGAAATATTCCAGGCTTATTGTTCATGATACATTAATATGTTCAGAAGGGAAAACACCTGAATTTTATGTTGCTGTATTGTTCTGTAGATGAGAAAAGATTTCTTAGTTGAAATACATAACCTTTAGCAGAAAAAAGGGTTTGACTTTTAAAAAAAAAATTAGGTCAAAACAAGCATTAAGATTCAAGAAAATTCCAGCTTACAACACACTGGTCACCACCAGTAGTAGCTCTTGTCATCAGATGTTTAGTTTTTTCTTGATTTTTCCTCTTCTTTTACTTACAAAACCTGCTCCATTAGAAAAATTAGCTTTCTATCATTTTCATGACTCATCAGGGCCTGAAGGAAAAAACCAGAATCATCCACAGTCTTCTCATTTGGGACACAGACTATTAACAACTTCATTAATTTTCTTCAGGCCTTGTTTTAGTTCAAAGTCTCTTGTGCATTTTTACAGGAGTTACTGGAAAGATGCATTGTCTTGGGCTTCTGTCAAGAGAAAAAAAAAAAAGGAATTAGAAAGTTTACATTCTTTAAGATGTGGGAAATAATTCCTGTAAACATTATTGAAAAAAAAAACCTTGATCACTGCTTTGTGCTCTAATGATAGAAAATATATTTGAATGCATTTCTTCTCATTAGGAAACAATGTATCACAACCACCTGCTTTAACCCCTGATTAAGCACAGAGAATCATTAATGCAGAGCAAACCAGAAACTATAAACAAAAAAAGTTCCTAAACCCAAGTTTCTTGTTCTGTACCGAGCTACTTCTAGACTACCAACATGCAAAATTATGTCAGACTATATCAGATATAAATAATCCCTGTCATGTTCTGTCCTTTATAAATCTCATAAAGGCAACAGGAATTTATAATAATAAGGCCTGAGAAAGAATCAAAATTTAGCCCAGTACTCATGACATTGAAGAACAGTACTGGGATATTGAGGAATCCAGCAATTTTCACTGTCATGGGCAAGTACTGAACAGCTTTTCACCCCACCTATGTGTAGAAAGCACAGCAGGATGTAATAATGGAAAAAGCAGAAGGTTTGAGGGCAGTAACTTCCCTGAAGCCAAATCCATTGGCTGTTTTCTCCAAGAGCAGAATCCTGAACTGGATGTGCAGCCACGGCAGCACAGAAACCCTTCTGCTCCTCAGACTGACAATTCTGAAGTCAATCTTATTTTGTGAAAGCAATTAAGATCTGGATATTAATCCTCCTCCCTATGCTTTACTTTGGCTGGGAAAAGAAAGGGATTCTAGGGACAGAGGAGTTCCAGAAGACAACTTTTAACCACTTCTGCAAAGGCATGAGCCAAAAATACATCCTGCAGCTCTTAATCTGTGCACCTTCTGCCTCGTTCCTCTGCCACCTCCTGTCCCTTCTCTCACACACTCAGCCCTGTTCCCCCCTCCTCTGGTGTCTCCCTCTCCTTGCTCTTCCCCCTTGGACAAGACTCCCTGAACAGAAATTCTGTGCACAGATGAAGCACACTGAATTACAGCTTGCATCATCATTGTTTACCTCTGACAAGTTTCCTTAATTGAGATCCCCAGCAAGGGAAAAAAAAAAACAAACCAAAAAACAAACTATTCTGGCGTTGCGTGGGCTTCCTAGTCATGGACAGATTTCCTGTTGCTTTGATGCAGTGTGCAAACATAGGAAAATAGAAGTTGTTTTCCAAGGAGCTAACAACATCAGCAGCACAAGGCATGAAGTGTTTACAAACAACAGATGGGAGACAAACAGCTCGAAGGTGGCGGTCAACATGGGAAGCAGCACTCTCTGCCTAAGAGCTGCTTGGCTGAACAAGGGCTTTGTAGGAAAAGGGAGCTCTGAGGAGAGATGGAACATGTTTTTTTTTCTGATATATGTACAGTCAAGAAAGATTTGAGGCAGAGAAACTGAGGCAGCTTTAAAGAAGTCAAGACAGTAATACAAGGAGAGTGGAGAAGATACATGTTCCTGAGTCTCTGTCTCTGGGACAGAAACACATTCATTTTATAAATGTGAGTAAAAGAAGTCACAGCATTTGAACTGAATATTCCAAAAATTATATCACATTCTCTGAATATATGCAAAACTTCTAAACCCTTCTTTCTCTATCCCCCTTTGAAATACAGAGACACAATTAATCTACTGCAAAGTGCCCTTCTTGCAATTAAAGAGAGGCAATTGTGGAGAGATAATCTCCACAAACACACAACCCCCTGCTCTGACAAATGGTGGCATCAAATGAAGTTCAAAGGAAAATTTTAACAAAATTTAAAACCTTTTCCTATGGTTTTGAGAAGAAGCTATTTAAGGAATAGGGCCTGCTATGGTGGGCATTGATCTAAGTCCAACACCAGCAAAGAGCAGGTGTATTTTTTGTGTTTCTTTTGAATTTCTGCAATCAGCTGTCTGAAAGCAGCGAAGATATCTGCCCCATCCTCTCTGGCATTAAAAGGTGGGTAGACAGACCCCCTATGTTTTTTTTTTCCCAAACAAACTGCATCTGGCAGGGAAAGTCCCTGCATGCTCTGCCTGGCAGGTTCTTTTGAGCCAGAGAAAGGGGTGGCAGAGCATACCCAGAATATTCTGCACAGGAGAAGCAGGAAATATTTTTGACACGTTTACTTGAGCAATCCAGTGCTCATGTAAACGTGTCAAAACTGACACACCCAAACCGAAATACAGATACCTAAATGTGTTCAGGGACAGGGAGTGATGTTAGGCAATCCCTGGATATTTATGTGCATTCAGTCAAGTCCAAAAGGAAATGTCTTATTATACAAGGCACTGAAAGGTCTTTTGAGAGCTGCTGACAACCTCCCTTCAGCACAGGTAGCCAACTATCTACATTAAAGCAACAAGTTGGTTTGTCTTTAAAGATCACTGGGCCTAAAAGAAGCTTAAAGTATTCCAAGTTCCACCTGCAGCTTTCAAATTCTGTTTGAATTGCCCATGAGATAGATCCTCCTCAATTTCTCTCACTTAGATATTAGTTAAATTATTCTTTTCCTTAAAAACCCCCACTGGTCTTAGTTTCCCTGTTCTCCAAAATTCTCTTTTTCACTAAAGCACAAATGCTGTGCAAACAGGAACAGGCATTCAGGATTAGGTGATGAAGAAAGCCATTTAAACACAGAGGTATTGAGATAATAACAGAAGATGTAAGAACTCAAAAAAACTTCACGTTCTTGAAGCAAACAATCAAAATGGTTTTCAGCAATAATCTCTCTTGGTGCAGAAGAAAATTCTACAACAGAAAAGATGAGTAAAAGGTGTGGAGGGTTTTTTTTTTTTTTGTGTGCACATAGACACAATGCTGAGACTTTAGGCTGGGGAAAGGGGGGAAATTCCTGCTGTGGTATTCTCATGAGAGTGAGATGTAGAGATAAAAACACAGTTTGTAATTCTTCAAGAAGCAGACTAAGCTATTGTAAGACTGAAAACATGTCAAATATTAAGTCTAACTGAAGAAGCTGGTATTGTACAGTACTTAGATGCAAGGAAAATACAAGAAAACAGAGGAAAAAAGGGATAAATTATGTGACAGATATTATAGCAAATTCTAAATGTCCAGTTAAGTCAAACGGGAGGGAAAAAAAGAGATAAATTGATTGCTATATTAAAAAGAAAAAAAAATTAAAACGACAAAAAGCTAGAATTAGCATGAAGAAATATTGTGATTACTTTTATAAATATGCTCAGTTCAATTTTAGATCTACCCTCGACGTAAATTCTTCTGGCATGCTGGAAAAGATAAAAGTTTTAGATTGTTATACCCATTATCAAAGTAACTTTGTCAGAGAACACGTCACATGTAATTTTATGGAGAAAGTCTGTATTTGCTGGATTTTAATGGTACGCAGAAGAAAATAATTTACACTACACTACATCATGTCAAGTTCCCTCCTTTCTAATGTTGTTATTAAAGAAAAAAAATTCAAAAGATGATTCAGAAAGTCAAGTTCAGATCTGTCTGGGCATCAACAAACTGTAGATTAATATTACAGAACCAGGACTGCTGAAATTTGCTATGTGATACTCTTGGCACCAACAGTCTGCCTGTAAAGCTACAATTCCCAATGCAGAGTTCCTTGAGCACAGAAACTTCACCCCCGTTGATTTCCTTTCCTTGTTATCCCAGGGACTCTGGGCTCTTTGAGCTCTTCCAAGAGAACATAAATGCTCATCCTGCCATGTAAATCCTGTGAGCTGTCCCCAGAGCTCACAAGACACCATGGATTCTCCTGTGCATCCTCCTTCACACAGAATTCCCACACAATTCACACAGAATTCCCACAGAATGTCCAGGTTGGAAGAGACCTTCAAGATCACCAAGTCCAGCCCATGCCCTTGTCCTTCTGGTAGGTCACTCTGTCCTTACAGATCCAGGTCCTGCATTGGGGTCTCTCAACAATGATCCCACTCCTTCCCTGATGGCTTTTTCCATAGCTAAGGACTACTCCACCTAATGAGGTGAATGGGCACAGTCAGGGGGTTAATCTTGCACAAAACCCACTCAATAACTGGGTTCTAGATTGTGACAGACAGTTCCACCGTTGACACAGAACTTTAAAAAACCAACAAAAAGCATCCACGCCTATTTCCCTTAAGCAGAACAGTCCTTTTGTCTGTCCTGCTAATCCAAGTGCCTAATATTTCCAATGGCTTGATGTTTCTTGTCTCTCTGTAGCTGGATGTTGGCAGTAGGAGACTCATGGAGTCAAAAGCATTTGTTTGGAGCTGTCAGCTGTCCCTTGGCTGCTGTGAGCTACATTCACTCACTGAGCAGCTCAGCAGCTTATCTCAGTTTTTAGTAAACAGTGGTAACAAACTCAGTTTTCTTCCTTTTCTTTGAGACAGTGATAAAAATAAAGGTGATTTCAAAAATCAGTTAATAACCTAAAGCAAAGAAATAAAGAAGTGAAAAAGCCTCTTTCAGGACCATGGAAAAAGTAAGTTCACACAGCTCTTCCAGATCTTCAGATTCCTTCATGGCATTCTGAGAGATGTCTTAGCAACAGTCCAGCAACCCTTGTCTTCTGTCTCAGATAAAAGTAATCTGGACTAGGCAAGTAATCTCATTTATTTCTGAAATTGATATACTTTAAACAAAAACATACAAAACTGGCTGAATGAGTCCTTGGGTTCAAATTTACCAGAGATGTATTTGAAGTCTTGCTCCTGGTGAAGGGCAGAAATACTATTTTTCATAATCATGCTTATTTATTATTTGTGGTCTTACACGTACACTATAGCTCATGCTCATTTCAGTCAGATGCCTGGAGGAACATTTAGCTGACATTCAATTAGCAAAGTAATGCAGGGTGATAAAGGAGTAGGTAATTTACCATGTTCTGTTTGGGAACATTCCTTGTTGCCATTAATATTCACAACACACTAGCCAGCTCCAAAGGAAAGCACTGCCCTTACTTAGAAGAACCAGCAATCCAAAACATTTGGATTACAAAAATGTAGGGAAGAAACAGAAGGTCTGTAGGTAACAGTTTCCTAACATCACACGGCTCCATTTAACAGGGTGGGAAGGACAATAACAGTAGCTAGAAAAGGAATTTGGTGGCACCTGGAAGCCTATTAAAGACACAAACTAAATCCCCAGTTTGCCTTGCACCAAGAATTTGCATCTCATCATAAGGGAATGATCAGCATAGCATGGTCTCTGTTCACACCTGACATTGTGAGGTTAAAATAATTCAAAGTATTTGTCTACACTACTGACTCTGACTACTTCCAGCTTCATGGCTGCACCAACTAGTGGCATGAAGCATCTGGTCACATTTAAACTCATATTTAAATGAGTTCTTGCCTAAGATTTTTTTTTCTTTTTCAGAGAAAAGGTTTCTATGCAGCTCCACTCCTCACTTATTCACTGCAAGCATGAATATAGATCCTGACTATATTTTGATATGGGAAGAGAGAAGAAAAAGACTGGAAACTGCTGCTTCTACTTGAGGCCTAACAGGCACCTGTACCACTAACATCATTCCCATACAGGCTGAGGCAGGGAAATTGTTTTGGCAAGAGCCCTACAAGCCTAAAACTGCCAAGCAAAGGTAAAAAAAGCGTGGGAGGACTCTTCCCCCTCCCCTCCTTGTTGCCTGTGAGTTTACTTAGAAGCCAGGGAAGCAGATGGATGCCACAAAGAGGTGCAAAGGATGCCTGGAACAACAGCACAGTCAGTGGGATTTGCACGGAATGGGGACGGCAAAATCCCTACAGGACACCCACACTCTGCAGGGATCCTCCACCGCTGGGCTTTACAGGACTTGGGGCTTTTGGAGCAGGATGGTGGCAACACGTCCTGTCCAAGAAGGTGCTGCCAGCATAGCGAAAAAGAAAATAAGGTTGGTAAGATGAGCAATACGGTTGAAATAAGGGGGAAATGAAAGTGCAAGGCTTTGCAGAGAGGACCAAACCCTGGTATTTGGTGCACAGAATCGGCAAATCACGGAATCAAGACCTCTGAGGTTATCGAGTCCAGCCTACGAGCCAACACCACCAAGTGCCACGTCCAGTCTTTCCTTAAACACCTCCAGGGATGGTGACTCCTTGGACAGCCCATCCTAATGTCTAATCACCCTTTTTCTGTGAAGAAATCCCTCCTAATGTCCAACCTGAACGTCCTCTGGTGCAGCTTAAGGCTGTGACCTGTCATCCTGTCGCTGACTCCCTGGGAGCAGAGCCCGACCCCCACCTGGCTACACCCTCCCATCAGGTCGGGCTGCCCACACCCACTGAAGAAAAGACGTACAGAGTTTTTGTAGCTTAAGAGAACAGGAGAATTGAGGCTCTTGCATTAAGTCCTGACGTTACATCCATAACCCACCGATCTTTCCCCCCTGCGAGGCACCCGAGGCAGCGCATGGGACCATCACAGGAAGGCGCCCAGAGAACGCCTCCAGCTCCTGGTGCCAGCCCTGCTGGAACAGACACAGCTCCCAGCGCTGCCCCTGGGCCACCCGTTTGTGCCCGGAGAGCCCCCGCTGCCGGCACTGCCCTCAGAGAGTCACGGAATGCTTTGGGCTGGAAGGGCACCCCGAAGCTCATCATCCATCCCCTGCCATGGCCAGGTCCCTCCAGGCCCGTCCAACCCGGCCTTGGGTACTTCCAGGGATGGGACAACCACATCTTCCCCGGGCACCCTGTGCCAGGGCCTCACCGCCCTCATACGGAGGAATTTCTCCCTATTATCTAATCCAAACCCACTCTCTCTCTCTCTCAGTGTGAGCCCATTCCGCCGGCGCTGTCACAACCCGCTCTCGTAAGCAGCCTCTCTCCATCACTGCCGTGCCTCCCCTCCGCCTCCCGCTCCGCACCGCCCGTGCCGGGGCCGCGTC
>JANPWX010000392.1:594512-728635 GCA_024734555.1 Trochalopteron elliotii
TATGGGAAGAGGGGGATTATATTTAGGGAAGAAAAGAGAGGGTCAAAGGTGTGTTGTTTCACTTATTCATCTATTTACCCGCCATCACTTCGAGGTGAAACCTGGCTCCGTATTAAGTCTTTTTTTTTTTTTGTTGGAGGGGGTATTGTTTGAAATTATTCTCCTTTCTTCAGGCGTCAGAGGCTCCTTCCTCCCTTTCCTCCATCCCCCTGTGCGTCCCTGGGATGTGCAGCGGCCGCTGCTCCGGTGCCTTGAGCCGGGAGCCGGCGGGGAAGGGTCGCGGGGAGCGGGGCTGGGCGCTGGGGACGGGTCTGCGGGCAGCTCCTCCATCCCTCCCCTCTAGGCCTCTGCCGGGCTCTGAGACCTTCCCAAGCGCTCTCCGCACATCCCAGCCAGCGCCCAGCCCGAGAGGTGCCGGCTCCCAGCAGAGGATCTGCTCCGGCGGCGAGGGAGCGAAAGTTTAAAGCGTGGCTTTGTCTCTGCGTGGAGCGCCGGGGATGGCGAGGAGCCGTGGGGATGTTGGCTGGAAGGCGACGGCGGCCGAAGTGTCTCCTTGTGGGGCTTCTTGGAGTGGAAGAAGTTTTGCTCGGCCGTGCTGGTGCTGGTGGGGAGCTGCCAGACTTTGCCTGGCTGCCGTGCCCGTCTGGGAGGTGGCGTTGGGGGATGCTCAGCGGGACATCCGTGCGCCAGGGCTTCGGGAAAGAAACTTTTATACAGATTTACAGCGGGGTGTAGCGTGAGGTGGCAGGTGCTTCCTTCTCTGGAGGTTGGAGGGGTGAATGCCCTCCCTCGTGTCTCGCTGGCTGTGTGTGATGCCCGGGTTCTTTTTAAGGTGATGCTCTGGCTCTTGGTGGTTGTGTCTCTCTCCTGTGGAGCATTTGTTTGATTGCGAGTGTGCTTCGGACAATTCCAGCCTTTTCAAACTTACGTTTGCTGAATTTGGAGTTAGTTCGTACTTCACCAGGATAGAAACGTTTCAACCCCCCTGTTATTTTAGAAAGCCACAGATACCACAGCAGCCGATGCTACAGCACAACTCCATGAGCCTGGATATTTAACGTGTATCTTATACACTCCCTTGGCATCTATTCCTGGAAAATGTTGGACTTGTCAAGACTGCCGTGGGTGCTGTGTGTGTTTTGGAGTGCCAGGTAGATGAGGACCATAAACAGGGGCAGGCTCAAACGATGCTGCTGGTGCAAGCACCAGATTTTCCTGGCTTTGTGGCTATTTACTGTGCTGCTGGTTTTCCTTTTTTACCTGTAGTGCCTGTGATTGATACAATGCATTGTATCAGCCTTTTCATACTCCAGGTCAAAGAAGATTCTTTCTAGAGGAGAAAAAGTACTGCCGTGAAGGGTGAAGTTCTGCACTCAATTGTGAAAATGCTTGTTTACAGAAACACCACCTCAGCTGGGTACAAGGTAGCTGTAATTCCATTAATGGGCTCTGCTGGTGACAGAAGCCTCAACAGGAAAGCTCCAGTGTCACTCGAGCCCTTACATGGAAATACAACTGTAATTCATGCAGATTTTCTGAGAGCTCTTTTAATATTAATGTTGAGCATGCATGGTACTACTGAAATGCCTTTGAAGCACTGAAAAGCACGAGTATTTGTAGACTGAGGCTTGAAAGCCAAAGGAAGCAATTAGATCTCCTGCTCTGACCCCTTGACTGTTGTAGTCAGTTGGATTTCATCCAGTTACTCTTGAATGCAATAACGTGCATTTGGCTGAAACATGTTTTCCAGAAAAATGGGAATTTTGATTCGGAAGACAGTGAGAGGTGGAGAGTCTGCTGTTTATTAAGTTATTTGGCTTCAGCTTCCAGTCACTGGTTAGTGATGTGCCTTTCTCCACTATGCTAAAGTATTTTCTTACCATGGAAGTATTTATCTGCTGTAACCCAGTATTCCCTCTCTTTTCTACTTGAAAAACCGAGTGAACTGAAATTCTTTAAATTTGTCACTGCATGCATTTCCCTCACAACTCAGTTTCTGGGGATTTTTTTTTTCCAAATCCACTTTTCCAGCATTTTTATGAAAACGTGAGCTGGATGCAGCACGCCAGAGCTTTGTCTCAGGAGTGTTTTGTGCATTTAAATATTACCTCTCTGGTGTTACTCTCCTGCTTCTGCATCCCATTTCCATATTAAACCTTCATTTGCAGCCCTGCATTTTGATCTGCTTTCCTCTGGGTACTCTCACTGTGGCAATCCCTTTGCAGGACTGTTTCTTTCCACAAGAGTTCATCATTCCATAGACTGGCATGTGTTTTCCTGATTGCAGCTTTATAACTTTGTACGTGGCTTTTTTAAATAACGTTTTGTTTCCAGCGTTGATTGATTATACCCAACACTCCTGATGGCTTTTTGGAACTGATTTATCTCAGTTATGTAGCACTCTATCAATTTATACTTGTGCAAATTGTGTCATGATTTATGGTGTAGACTTATAAATAATTGAAAAGGTTGTTTCGTGGTAGTGGCTCCGCCTTTGGGGAACTCCGTGTTAATCTGAGTTATGTTGTGATGAGCTCTTCTCAAAAGCTGCTCTTTTTTTTTCTTTTTGAGGTGTCACTTAACCAGTTCTTCACCAGTTTAATGTGCAGGGTCTCACAGAACACTGCACCAAGTGTCAGAGAAGTTTATACGTGCAGACAGATATTTCTGCCAATTGGAAGTATCAGTCATATACAGGAATTAAACCACAATCATTTTAGAAAGTCAGCTTTCATTATTTTACTTCCTATTATTTGTTACAGAGCTCTGAGGTATCAGTTGAGTCTCATATAATTTTTCTGAAATTATTGTTTTGTTCAGGACTGCCATTGTTCTACCCCTCCTATGGTTACAGCCAGTGTCTCACTGGATCTTTTAGAGAGATGGTTGTAATGTAAGTGTTCATTCAGACTTCTGGAATTTCCCCAGGACTTTCAGAATTCCTAAAGGTCCTTGTTGGTGGGATAGATAATGTGGACACTTCTGAGAGTGCTCCTCCGTGGTGTTCTTTGGTCCTGCTGACAGAAAATGTTTACTGCAAAGTGAAACTGTTTTAACATTGTATTTGCCCTGGGATCAAGAAGTTATTAATATTCTCATGAGATACCAGCAAATCATCAACTTCTCTGCACAGGCAGAATTACTTTTTGAATGTATCTGCCCTTTTGCACTATTGGTGTAGCTCAGAGTCCCTGTTTAGCACCACATCTGTGTGACAGCTGAGATTTCTTTTGTTCCCACAGTTCCCCCCTGCTTTTTTTCCTGCTACCAAGAAATGTTTTCATCCTCAGCTATTAGTTTTTTACACCTACTGTTTCAGAAAATATGATTTTTTTTTTTATCCCTTAACACTTTTCTTCTTGTTACATGTGAATTATAACCACAGTATTTATTGAAATCTGTTTTGTGGCCAAATTGTAGTAGTTATGACAATGCCTTGCAGGTATTACATGCTGTTTGAACACACCAGCATGAAAATATCTTTTTTTCTGTCTGCAGCAACAGAAGAATGACTTGTTATTACATTTTAGGTGACTAGGCTTTGCTGTTAATACAGGATATTCCAAGGCTTGGCTCAAGAAAGCTGAACTCTCTATTCACTTGCTTCACAGTTTGTTAATAGGTGCATAAAGCAAAGGAATATTTTGAATTTAGATATAATATCAAATGTCATGGAAAGATGAAGGGCAGCTATACACAAGTAATCATAAAATCACAGAATGGTTTGGGTTGAAAGAGACCTTCAAGATCATCCAGTCCCACTCCCCTGCCATGGGCAGGGACACCTCCCACTATCCCAGGCTGCTCCAAGCCCTGTCCAACCTGGCCTGGGACACTTCCAGGGATCCAGGGGCAGCCACAGCTTCTCTGGGCACCCTGTGCCTCATTCACAGGGAAGAATAAATAAATAAATAGTATGCAGTTGGAAATGGGAAGGGCAATGTGCAGAAATAAACAGTAGCAGCACTAAGCTGTTAGTAATTAGAGTGTCATGCTTAGGATGTAACTTGATGGGAGGTTTTGTGGCTCAGGTCTGTAGGAATTGTTCCTTTAGAGCTGCTTTAGGTAAGATGCAAGAAGAAGATATAAAAAAAGACCAGAATGGGAAGGGAAGATGAAAGTTAGAAAAAGTTGTATTTCTCAGGAGAGCTACTCCTGACTAAGATAAACTTGTTGATTTTGTATAAACACTACATTTGTTAGGAGTCAGTGCTCTGAAAACATTCCCCAGGCACAGCTTCCCAAGCCAACACACTGCTGCAGGGAGCAGGAGCAGCTGAAGCTCTCATTCCTCTCTGGAGCTCCAGCACTGATGGGTGAGATCCTCCAGCTGGATCAACAACCCCTGAACCTGACTGGGAGCAAACTGCTGCTGGGTCACTCACAGAATCACTGGTTTGGAAGAGACCTTCAAGGTAATCAAGTCCAACCCAGCTCTAACACCTCAACTAAACCATGGCACCGAGTGCCACATCCAGTCTTTTTTAAACACATCCAGGCATGGTGACTCCACCACCTCCCTGGGCAGACCATTCCAGTTCTTTATCACTCTTTCAATAAAAAACTTTTTCCTGATATCCAACCTATATTTCCCTCTGCTCAGCCTGAGACTGTGTCCTCTCATTCTGTCAGTTGCTGCCTGGAGAAAGAGACCAACCCCCACCTGAGCACATCCACCTTTCAGGGGGCTGTAGAGAGTGAGAAGGTCGCCTCTGAGTCTCCTTTTCTCCAGGCTAAACACCCCCAGCTCCCTCAATCATTCCTCACAGGGTTTGTGTTCCAAGCCCCTCACCAGCCTTGTTGCCTCCTCTGGACGTGCTCAAACATCTCAATGTCCTTCCTAAACTGAGGGGCCAGAGCTGGACACAGCACTCAGTGTCCTTCCTAAACTGAGACACCCACACCTGGACACAGCACTCAAGGTGGAGCCAGCCTGCCTTGAGCAGTGTTGGAAAGCAAAAAGACAGGATTTTTTTAAGGCTACTGTAAGAAAAAAGTTGAAGAAGTGACAACAAAGACCAGAAGCCAGATTTTATCCTGTACAAAAAAAGTTGATAACTAAGTTAACAGCATTGTAAGTTCTGCTGCCCCCAATATAAGAAGGACATGGAACTGTTGGAGCAAGTCCAGAGGAGGGCCAAGAAGTTGCTAAGGCAGCTAGAGTGTCTTCCTCATGGAGACAGGTTGAGGAGGTTTGGGCTGTTCAGCCTGGAGAGGAGAAGGTTGTGTGGAGACCTCACAGCACTGTCCAGTATCTGAAGGGGCTGCAGGAAATCCAGAGTGGGATTCTGCATCAGGAACTGTAGTGACAGGACGACGAGTGATGGGTTCAAACTGAAAGAGGGAAAATTTAGGTTAGAAATACAGAGAAATTCATCCCTATGAGGGTGGAGAGGCCCTGGCACAGGGTGCCCAGAGAAGCTGTGGCTGCCCCTGGATCCCTGGAAGTGTCCCAGGCCAGGTTGGATGGGGCTTGGAGTGGAAGGTGTCCCTACCCATGGCAGGGGTTGAAACAAAATAGTCTTCAAGGTCCCTTCCAAGCCAAACCATTGCATGATTTTATTCTATGATTCTAAGTTATTGTATTGTAGCCTCTTACTGTCTTAGAGGAATCCACTGCACATCTAAATATATCCCGGAGTGATAACACTGTCGTATCAAGTCTTTGGTTGGGCAGGCTCAGCACTCCACAGCTGGAAATGAATTTTGTATCAGGTTTCTGGGTAAGTGCTCCACATCTCAGTTTTCTCCTGGTTTCCTCAGCATCACACACGAGCCACTAAGTGAGCAGTGATATCTGGTTCCGAGCAGTGGTTGGATACAGAAAGGCATTCCTGAATGTTTCCAAACACTAGGATAGGTTGAAGTCATATTTATGCAACAAAAGATCAGCTGCTCTGGGGAAATAAACTGTTGTGACCATCAGTTACCAGTGCAGTTGGTTGGAAGGCAGGATTTTTGTGTTCCTTTTGTTTTGAATAATTTTTTGTTTCAGCATGGAAGGAGCAGGTGAATTTTAAAATTGCCAGCAAAATGAACAATCTTGCCTTTGGCAGGACTATCCCACCCCCATACACATTTTATTGTTTCATATGCCTTGTGCTGTCATCGGACAAAGCATTGTGACTTTGTAAGGGGCAGGAGGAAAGCTTTGCTGTAGTTTTTTGTTGGTTGTGTGGAGCAAGCACACCTTTCCCTGAAGTACTTTAACTCTGCTGAATCTACATTTTCTGATAGTGAGGCCTTTTTTTTATTTTTTTTTTTTTCTTTTTTCCTCCTTTGGAAAATTATTTGTCTAGCTGTGCTTTTCAGCCACATCACCCCCTGCATTAGTATTCTGGTACAGGGAACAGTGGAGAGACATTTTCAACGTTGCAGCAGAGACTGCCCAAGTTTTCAGGCCTCTTAAGTAATGAGAGTTACTCAGTTAAGTGAAACTGAATCCTGTAACATTAAGAACATCTCTCAGGGATTGCATTTGAGAGGTAAGAAAAACAGTAGATTTTGTAGTTCTACAAAAGCATTTCTGTGTTCAGAGCATTTTAAAGATATTTTTGTAGAGACTCCAATCTGCTGTTATTACTGCTGTTACAGTCATTATTATGTGACATTTCTTTCTCCTGTGGACTCGTCCTTTCCTTTGAAGCTTTGTATGAAAAAAAAAAACCAAGAAGCATATGTTACAATATGCTTAAAGCAGACAAGAACATTCAAATGGAAGGCAATTTGAATGTAAGTGGAACTTAAATTCCGAATACAAAAAGTGGAAGTGGTTTCAGTCAGGGAAGGCTCCCATCTGCCCAGGTGACTTCTGCAAATGGGCCTTAAGCTTTTAAGTTACTTAGAGCTTTAAAACAGATTATTCACTTTGCCCTTTTCTACAGCTAATCAACCTTAATTTTTAATACACTGTTATTTACTAACAAAACTCACTCTTGCATATTCCACTGAATCTCTTTTTATGGCAGTTCTCCATGAAAGCCCATTCAGCACAGCAGGAGCAGCTGAATCTCTCTGTTCTCTCAGTTGTGCTTGTAAGGAAAGGATCAGTTGGAAATATTCCTTATGTTTTAAATACAGAAGCTCTGTCCATCCTGTGCAGAGCTGACAAAACCACTTTTGTCAGTTCTCTGTGTCTCTTCAAACATCAAAAGAAATTCCAAAAAGGCTTCTTCCTAGAGATTTAACTTTCAAGTTAGACTGTGGAGGAAAGCACTTAAAAAATAGAGTAAAATTTTGGTAAGCACTGGTTTTAGTTCTGTTGTAGGGCCATCATGTTAGTAGCAACAGTTGTGTCCTTTCCAGAGATCCACATTGAGTAAAATGAATAAACTCTTTCAAAAAGAGGCATAAAAATTATTTGCAAACAGATAACCTGAGGCAGATGTTTTTATGGAATTAGGTATTTTTTTCTCCTTTGCTACTTCTAGAAGAACATTTTGCTGTTTGCTTCTTGGGATAGTGAAATTTCTTTTCCAAGGCTGTTCTGTAACTTTTAAATTATTTTGGAGATTTCTGTAAATTAATAGTTTCAAGTAAATGAATGAATATAAATCAACAGAGAATAGGTGTGATGTCCTCTATCATTAAATATTAACTTCCTTGAATGTAATAATCAGGTTTTTCTTCCAGATATAAAATTACCAGCTGTGATGAGTTACTCATGGTTAATTCATCATGATATTTGTGGAGAAATGGAGAAACTTTGAATATAGAACTCAAATACTGTTTTTTCTTCTGCATCTCTGTAAAAAATCATACAATGAAAATGGTTATTTCATTTTTTACAAAAATAGAACAAGATTGATTCTAACATTTTTTATTGTGACAGAATATTTTAAAAAAATGTGTCATCTGTGCTTGGTTTTGATAGAGAATTTATCAAAATGCTTCATAAATTGTTATCCCATGGTTACAAATGTTTATTGTTCAGATAAGAGACTGTACAGGCTTATAAGGAAAAGTATAAAATAGATAACAACTAAAACATGAAGTGAGAAAAATCCAGGGTAAGCAGGAGAATAGTTCTTCCATTTGTAAAATATATGAAAGCTGGCTAATTCTTGCAATTAAAATCCACAGTTGACTTTTTAAAATGAAGGTGCAGAATAGCAAAGCAACAACTTCCATAAAAGTACAGTTTATTACCCTTTTTTTCCCCCCTTAATGGGGTCAAAGTGAGAGAGATTCATATATTTTTATTGCAGCATACAAACTCCTTTTTTGTTCTTGTGCAGCTAGTCTTCAGTGCTTACTATAATCAAGTCAGAAATGCAAATTCAGAATTACAGCTGCTCAGTCTAATTTTAAACGTCTCCATTATCTCCGTCATCTCTGTTCCCTGTTCTTGGATGCTCCACAGAAATACTTCTAAGAACAAGAAATCCTCAGGAGGCCTGTGAATGGAGGAGGATGAGGTAGTGTTGATGCCTTGGAAGGCTGACCTGAAACAGAGACTGGACAGAGCTAGAGGATAAAGCAGATATTTATTGAAAGGCCTCCAGGATCCACCTTGGGCAGGACAGGGCCTGACCAGGGCTACACCCAGGGTGGACCAAGAATAGTCACAAGAAAATGGCAGCCCGGTCACGAGGCCTTACATTTTTATAAGTTTTGGTCCATTTGCATATTGGGGTTTAATTGTCCAATTACAGCTTCAGGTTGTGAGGTCTCATCCTTCTTGTTCCTCCCTTCAGTCCACTGTTGTTTGTGCTTTTGGGGCCTGAGAGTTGTCCTTGGTCTCCAGCAGGAAAAAGATTTGTCTTGTCTGCCTACTCTTTGAAGAGAGCTCACCAGCACTTAATGTGAGGCTCAGAACTTCACCCCTAGGCAGCACAGAATCTGCAAATATGAAAACTAAAGCTTAAGGCATCAGTGTAGGGAGAGAATTAGGACAAAAACGCTCTGACAAATGTCCTGCTTGGCTGGGAGCTCTGCAGGGTTTGCAGAGCTCTTACTTGGCTTGCATGGGTGGCCCATCCTCCTCTTACAATCCAAGCTGAATTTCATTCCCTTGGATGAATTTTTGGACTCTTGGCCTCGCTAAGTATTGTTTCTGGGTCACATCTGATGCCTAGCAAGAACAGGAGGGTGAAGAAAAGGAAGGAGAAGAACTATTTCTAGCCTGTGATTTAACTTTCCTTGCATGGCTTGGGGAGAATTCCGTGTGTGGCTAAGGCAGCAAACTGAATCCCTCGATGCGTTAATTTGCTCTCGCACACTAATTGCATCCTTGAAAAAAGTTGGGTTTTTTTTCCTTTCTTACTCAAATTCCAATCCTTTCATTCAGGCCTGAGCCCAGGGGATGCAGGTGAGTGTAGGGGAAGTGCTCAGTTTTTTTCAAGGTGCTAAAGAGCAGGGGGGACACAGGTCCTGGGCAGGATTGTCTTCTCCTTATGCAGAGTTTGGATGAAAACCAAAATACACATTTTATCATTCTCTGTATGCCTTCCTCATCTCCTGAATAACTCAAGTGAATTTCCAGAGTGTTTCCTGCAAATACTTTATGGTTTGCCTTGTTCTAATTCTGTAATTTCTACCAACTGTATTTTGTTTAGAAATTCCTCCTAAGTGCTAGAAAATGTCTGGGGTATCTGTGTTCAGATATTTACCTTCACTTGGCTGGGTAAGAAACAACATTTTATTATTGGTTTTAATTATATTTAATGTATTTAATTATAATTTCCTTAATGTGATCACTGAAACCATCACCTTGTTTCTTGTGGAGTCTTCTTGGAATGCCAGCCAAAGGTATTGAATGGTCCCAGGTGATCTCAAACGCTGCAGCACAACCTAATTTACATGACAGAGTAGTATGGAAGCATACATTTTGTGCAAACATAGCCAGAAAAGCCTTCAGAATTAATGTCTTGGAGTAGTTGGGAAAGCTGAGTGACTGTAGTAGCCATGGTAACTTTTTTCCCTTTTGCTTTTAAAGTAGAAACCTCACTGATTACAAGGCTCCGTGTGAGCCTTGAGCTGGGGATCCACTCAGCAAACTACAAATGTGGTGGCAGCAAAGGAAAAATCCCAGATAACTGGGCAGATTCAACACAGGGAGAGAGCAGTGTGGATTGGCTGCAAAAATAGTAGGCTTGCAAACACAATTAGGTTGAGAGCTCTAATTGTGGCAGAGATGCTTTTTTGGAGGCTCCACACTCCATGCTCTCCCTTTTTGCTGCTAGTTTCAGAACTATTTTGGCTTGACATGTGCTGAAGCTGCACATCCCCTTTAGCTCAGATGCTGCCAGACATTGACTTTGGACTGACAGATCCTTGCAAACTTGGTTGCATCCTAAGGATGGAGTCAACTTAACTTTATTTTAATTGTTTTATGGCTTTTGGGTTCATGAGAATGATGCTGAGGTGCACTGACAGCATGAGTGTGTTCAGGTCTCTTGTCAGCTTAATGAGTTTATTTTTGTTGGGTGCTTGACAGTCAGCCAAAAGAAACAAAAAAATAAAAATTACATAGCCCAAGAACAGCTTCTTGGCTGGTTTTTCATAAAAAGATCAGTCAGGAGGAAGAGGAAACACTACTGATGGATATTTTGAATATATATTTTTTTAAAACCAGTTTTCATGATGGTGCAAAAATGGGGACCTCTTAGTTTTGCTCTCTCTGCATAAAAACATTAGAGGTGGTGTGAGGTTTGTTCTGTTGCCAGGATATCCAGAGGAAAGGATTGTGCCACCCTCAGGGTGCTGCAGGATTTGTGATATCTAAAGCTTTTCCTGGTCAATCCTTGGGAAGTAATCCACAGTAATTAAATATTTCTTGAAACAGAGTGAGATGGGCTGTATAATGATTAGCACGTGGGTGGATCAGAGAAATCAATGTTTGATTACACAAAAGTCACCTTTAAGGCAGGACTGAAAACCACATTCCCCAGAGAAATACTGTGGGAAGTTTATCAAGGGCAAGTCCTGCGTTCTGCACCTGGGATGGGACAGCCCTGGATGTGTGGACAGACTGGGGAATGATATACAGCTTAGGATAATCTTTATGATTGTATAAAATAAGATATTGGAGTTTAAACACTTCAGGTGTGCTTGAAATTACTGCAGAGGATTGCAGTAACTGATTGTATCTCCAAAAATCTTGAGTGGCCTTCTACACTCACCCCTTGGCTGGGCTGGTTGGAATGTTTCTCTTTCATTGCTGTTTTTCATTAATAAGATGTTTTTACTGGGGTGAACGCAAGATCATGTTAAGGAGGAAAGAATTTTGAAATCACTCTTTAAAAAAAAGATGGTTTTAATAATTTCCACCTAGCTTTAATTGGAAATTGGAATGGAAGTCACCTCTGGGCCATTGCAGCTCAGGTATGGGAAATACAGGCAAAGCACAGCTGCTGTGGGACAGGTATATCACAGCAAGACTTTTAACAGCTTCAACTGCTTGGAAGTCCTTTTATTAAGAGCAAAGTATGTAAATTTAAAACAAAAAAAGAAAAAGTACTGTGTCTGAGTGGGTAAAACTCCTTTATGCATTAAAACTGAAGCACCCATATTAAATGTAGACTCTGGTCTTCACTTAATCCCCCTTTTGCAGTAAATTCAGTGCTTTGAATCTGAAATCCGTTTCTCCAATTTCAAGAAATGTGCAAAACATGAGGAACACTTAACAAGGACTGAGTAGAAAGATTTATTTTACCAGGAGCCTCTTCCAGCGTTGCAGATGGTTTCTGGCTGTCTTGTCTAAGGGACTAGTTTGGGGATCCAGATTATGCAAGATTAAATCCTCGATCCTCTGAAATTAATTACAGAATTTTCATCAGTGTTGCAAAGCTCTTACCCAACACTTCTGGAGCTGGTTCTGCCTTTGGCTGTGGATTGTGTCTGTGTCTTTTTAAAGAAGTGTGTCTGGAGCCAGTCCTGTGTGCTGTTACAGTGGTACATAAATTGCTTTTATCTCTAGAAAATTCAAATGTTTTTCTGTGTTACCTTACAGAGCAGTCATGAGCACTGATTGTGTCTGTTACATGCTTTAGAAAGCAAATGATTTATGTGAGCAGGATTTTTTTTTTGCCATTTTAACATTAAAAAAAGCATTAGCAAGAAGTGCCTGGTACATCAGCTCTTCTTTGCATCTGATTTCTGAACTGCTGCAAATACACAATACATGCTGCTCAATCTTTCATTTTAATGAGCTGTTTTTTCTGTTGTTGATTTAATCTGAAGACTGCTTTTCCTCTGAAGTGAGAAGCTTCTTTTGTCTTGTTGGGCCAGTAGAAGAAAACATTACAAGTGGATTGAGTTCCCTAAATAGGAAGGAGAGACCTTGCAGTGTTCAGCTTTGATTCTCACTTAGGGCATGGCTCTCATGCAGGTCTGGTTCTGTACAATATTCTGGGTTCTAACTCAAACAACCACAAACAACCCCAGCCATACCAGAGCACTGAGTTACTTGGTAAGTTTCACTTGAAGTATTTCTCCCCAAAGGTGCTGACGTGAGTGGAGAGATGCCCTGGAAGGAACCACAAAAACTCAGGGTCAGTCTTTAGTGTGGCAGGGTACATGAAAAATGATGGTGAAATGTCATGAGAGAACCAGCATTTCAGAGAAAATCTGGCAAAGTGGAAATAGAATTTCAAGTGTCTTAAATTTATGGGTATTACAGACATGTATCTTACATTCTGTGTGATGAATCTGAATTAACTCTGGGCCTGTGTTTCTAAACACAGAGTACTGTGGAAAACATCACAGGGAGAGATGTAAAGTCTGTCAAGGGCAGTGATCACAGTCAGTATGTTAGAAAGGTTTCCTTATTTGTTTCTCCTAGGAAATTTTGGTGTCTGAAGAAAAACTGTTGTGTTTTCATTTTTGGATCCCACTAAATAAAATAGATGGATTTGGTGGAGGTAATCACCAAATTTAGTGTAATCACTTGGATTTCTTCCATCCCAGCAGTGATACCATACCACCATGTACAGTCCTTGAGCATGTTTAATCACCATTAAAGAAGCTGTTGGGTTTTTTAGCCATATTTATCAAAGTCCTCCTTGTGAAAATGCAAAGCTAAAACTCACCACCATCTTTTACTGAGATGCCCATGGCAGGAGGTTTGGAACTAAATGATCTTTAAAGGTTCTTTCCAACACAAACCATTGTGTGATTCTGGGATCCTGTGATTTTATTCTTTTAAAGAAAGAATTTTGTTGAGAGTCATTCCTAAAATTCAGTCTAAACTTCAGACCAGAAAAGAGTATGTCTATATATTTCTAAATAGTGGAGTGCAAATTATGTGTCACTACTGTTTTTAAAGCTAAAACCATTTGAATATGTTAAAATTCAGCTCTGTATGATACTGTGAAAAAGCTGAAAAATAGGAAATGTTGTTTTTTTTATTATGATAAATTATTGTGCTTCAGGTGATTTCCAGATATTCTGTGTGTTAAAGCAATGAGCACTTCCCATGCTGAATTAGTTTTTGCTAAGTTTGGTTCATAAGCCAAAGGAAAAATTAATTTTTAAGAGCTGCATTTCTGTGATGGTTGTTACAAAATGCAAATCATTGTAGTGAGGCCTCAGTAAGATGCAATCTATTATTCCTTGTGTTTTATTTCCAGCCAGCTGAATGTAGGGAGATGCTTTTTTGCTCCACACTGGCTCAGCGTTGCTGCAGTCCAATGTTTTCTGTCCTGGTGCTATTTTTGTTGCTGCTGTTTGTGTTGAAGGCTTGTGATTTCATTAACAGTTATTTTAAAACCTGAACAACCTGACAGAGGGCTAAATGGAGCATAATTCTGTTTCCCATGTAGATAAGCTCGACAACACATGAATAAAAATCAGGTTGGCCTCTCCTCCACGCTTCACAAGTCTCCCGTGTGGCTTTGGGAGCCTTTGGGAAATGAGCCATGTTATCTTTAATTTTTTAAATAATTAGCATCACTTCAATCCAAAGTGTATTTCTAGATGAATTTGCGAATAATAATAGTTGTGGTTGTTAAGGCTCCTTTTTTCCTGGCTGTTTTTGCCTGTGTTTCTGGCATGGGGGAGTGGGATCTCATCCCATGAGCCACCTTCCCTGGGTGGGAAGCCATGCACTGAGTGAAGGAGTTAAACAGTTTTCCCAGACTTTGAACCCAAGTTAAGTTGTGAGAACCCCTGAAACCCCAAACCTCTGTGTCTTACCTGTTAACTGCACCTATACAAGTCATCCTAAGAGAGTCTTTGTCACTCAAGGTGTCACAACACAGGCTCGTGTTTGTCCTTAGAATTAAGGAACTTGGATTAAATTACAAAGGCTCTCCCGATCCTTATTTTTCTGGCCTTAAGAATGGCAGGGTGACCTTCTGCTGACACTGCAGAGAATGTGGGCTTTGTTGATGGATTCGAGATCTGCCCCTGAAGTTTCACCCAGAGGTGCTTGTTCTACAACACCAACTTTATTTTTTTGAGGTTATCACTGTCACATTTGTCCCTTCTCCACATTAGGTTCTGTGTTCTGTTGTATTCATTTGATGTGATTTGCTCAACACAAGAAAACAAGCCCGTGCTACGTTTATTTCTAAGTGAAGAGAAAAAAATGACTTTCTGTGGAATGAGATGACAATGAGCTGTTTATTACCGCAAGCTGTGCCTTTTATTTTCTTTTACTTAGAAAGCGGTGATTTGTCTGAATTTTTGGAGTGGTTTTTAAGTGAATAATGATATAAGAGCCTTCTTACTTGAGGCTTCTTATAAATGTAGTTATTTATATGAGGAAAAATTGTTCAAGTGTGGATTATTTATGCGGAGGAGAAAACTGGCTCTGGATTGATATAATTTTTCTTTCCCATCTGCTCTGAACGAATTTGTTTTCTCTGTGAGCAGTGAGTGCTTGCCTGCAACTTTGTTTTAGATACTTAGGAGCTCCTTTTAGTACTTCCCTTAACAAAGTGATCCAGTTCCAACCTCACCTTTTGTTCTTCAAGGCAAACTTTGTTCTCTCATGGCTTCAAAGAAGTGTTGTGGCCTTTCTCCTTTCAGTTTTAGCAGACCTGGTTGCATCAGGCGGTTAAAAAGTAGAACCAAGGTTTTTTTTTTTTACTTTGGTCTGGTGATATTGTTGTGGTTTTTTTCCTTAATTTTTTCTTTTTTTCTTTTTTTTTTTTCTCTATGACAATTAAGATTAATTGCACTTTGCCCCCACCCCCTTTTGATTTCACTTTTGATGCAGTCCCTTCCTAAGGTGGCAGAGTCTATGCCTGAAACTCAGCCTTCCTCCTGAGGGAACTGTGATGTCAGTTTACCCACCAGATTGTTTCAAAATGGGTAATTCTGCCATTGGGAATGTGCAGTTGTTGGTTAAAAGAGCATCCAAACAGCCTTCCTGAAGGATTGTTAATTATTGACAGTAGAGAGAGACGTGGAGGGCTTTATATCAATAAAGACCTCTCCTACCTCCAGCCAAGAATGACCTAATTTATTTTTTTTTTTTAGGTACACCAGCAGGATCTGTCTGTAAACAGTTTCTAAGCAACAGCTCCCTGTCCTCTAGAAAGAATATCACATTTTATCCCTGACTCCTGGCTTTTACAGCCCTTCTGCCCAAATGTGCCCTGGTTTAGGGGGAGGTTGGAGGAGACTCTTCAGCAAGGATGATTCTCCTCTTTTGTAGTACCAGCACCCACCCAGGGCTCGCTGAGGTGTTGGAAATTAAATCACTGTCTCCTTTAGTGCTGCTTTGCTGTCACAGGCCAGCACTGTGAATTATTTCTGTGCAGCTTCATAAACATTCTGTAATGATCAAAGAGCCCATATTTCTACTTCCATTTAAATCCAGGAGGTGACAAACCAGAAACACCTAGGTAATTTTTTTTTTCTTTAAATGATTACATGGTTTCAGCTGGTTTTAAGGGAAAAAAGTGAATTTTCCCCACAGCACAACAGGTCTCTATTTTCACTGCAACTTGTGTGGCATCTGTTTCAGACTGGGGAAGTTCAGAGGTAAAGAAAAACAGAGTCCTTTGTCATCAGAGTTTTTATTAATCCCATCCCTGGAAGTAAACACTGAGTTTGTTAAAGATTTGGGAGGAAGAAGAGGAACAACCTCATCAGTTAGCAGAGGATGGTGGGACCTGCTGGAATGTTTTGTTCATTTTACTTGTTTGTTCTTTTAATTTGCTCTGTTTTCTGCTCCTGTTACGTAGTATTTCAGTTTGAAAAATGGGCTGGCTGCTTTTATTAACAGAGAAGGCCTGTGGATGTTGGAACTGTTTGGATCTGAGTAATGGTTATGATTGATAATACAAACTGTAGCCTATGGCCTGATTTAAAGGAATTGCAGAGTTTATTTCTTCTCTAGATGAGGTAAAATGATAGGTCTTGTGTTTGAGGAAAACAGAGCTCTCTGTAAGTTTCCTCTGCTATTGTGAGGAGCTGTCTAGTTTCTTACAACTCTCTGATTTCAAATCAAACAAAGGAAATAGAGATTTCTGCCAGGTACTGAATGGAGAGTGGAAAAGTAGTGGAGGCACTCTTCTGGCTTGCATTAAGAAATAAAAATGAGTAGAAGGAATTCTGAGAGAGAGGTTAGGTGTTATGATGTGCAAGTGGAAAGCACAACAAGAAAAGAAGTTTGAAATACCTGTCTGTTTAAAGCCTGACATCAAAGTCGAAAAATCTGGAGTTAGAAGATGGATGAAACATGAGCTTTTGAAGAACTTTTTATGAAAAGGGCAATAAAACTAAGATTTGTGATGTTCTTACTCTTTAGGGGCTGCTAGGGTGGCTTCCTGTCAAATACCATAAAAACAGGCTGATGAAAGACTGAGAGTAAATTCTGGTTTTTACTGTTCTCAGTGTTCTCGCCTTCTCCATTACATTTTGACCAAGAGTGGTGTATCATCATAAAATTCTGACTGAAAGTGAGCTTTTGGGGCTTTGTGCCTTTCTCTTCATTTCTTAGGTAAAGAAAATGGTAATCTCAGGCAATCCCTACCAATATATGGCTGATATTTGCCTCTAGCTTTAGGCCAAATTTACCTGATTATTTGTATATCTTTCATGTAATAATTCCTCATTATTACCATTATTTCTCTGTTATTCTGTGAGGCATGGATAAATTCCACTGAAACAATGTCTCTGTTACTTATATATTCCACTGTATACTAAATATTCTTTTATGTACAAGGTAAATTCTTGCACCTTTGCAAGCCCTGGGTTTATAGAAAAACCTCCCTTGTCATAAGCAAACTATTCTAGCTTTGTTTCCTGCATATATTAACAAAATGTTTGAAGATTGAAGGGAGTGAGTCGCCTTGTGTGGAGAATAAAACCTGATAGATTTGTAAATGACATCCAGCTCTGGGAAGTGGAGCATGTAGTTTATTATTGCTGCTTTTTGGGTTTGTTTGGGTTTTTTTGGTTTTTTTTTTTAGTATATTTTTGCTTTTAACAGATATGTGAGGAAAGTTTTAATTAGACTTGGGAGGTGCTATCTTATACATTTGTAAATCAGCAAATACTGGGGTGAATTGAATTTGGTAGAGCTTTAATATGGCTGGGAAGATCTGCCTGAGATGTTTTGAAGAATTTTTGGAAGTGCCTCCATTGACTTGATTTTAGGAGCTTCAATTCCTAAACCTAAACACAAACACGTGGATGCCTAAAAAGTTTGCAAGTGAACTGAACACTGGAAGTTGGATGAAGTTCCTTGACTGTTCTGTGTTAGAACAAGTGTAGGATTTTAGCAGAATTGTGGGATGCTCTGATGACATCTCTGGAATGCCAAACTCTGCCTGAGTCCAAGTGTGAGTCGTTCAGAGATTTCTGCAACTCAGAAAATACTAAGCATGCTGATCCCAGGGAAAGTGAGTAATGACATCTGTCCTCTCTGTGATGGTGTTTGGAAACAAGAGGAAATGTGTGGTTTGACTGATCCCTGGATATTCCATCCAGCCTCTAAGAACCAGCTGTTTATTGACTCTCAGGGCAGCAACTGGACCAGAGGTTTTTATTGAGGACAGATATGTTATTGTTTCATAGATTCCCTCCTTAATCTTCTCTTCACTTCTGAAACATCCTGCATCCACAAATCTGAGGGGAGAAATGTTGCCTCTTTGATGGTTTGAAATGTGATGAGTGAAGGATTTGAGGTGCATTTGAGTTCTTGTGTCTGTTGTGAGTTCTCTTCGTCTCCGTTCTGTCTTCACACAGAATCATGGAATAGTTTGGGTTGGAAGGGACCTTAAAGATCATCCAGTGCCACCCCCTGCCATGGGCAGGGACACCTTCCACTATCCCACGTTTCTCCAAGCTCTGTCCAACCTGGCCTTGGACACTTCCAGGGATGGGGTGTGGTTTAATCATATTTCTTCTCTGTGATTTATTTAAAAATTGAATATCGAGGTGTGTTTAGAGTCTCTTCATATGGAAAGTATTCCATGTCTCCTGCCATGGAGACCCTGTATATGCCTCTGCTGGTTCTGCCAGACCTTTGTGGAGGTGGAAGGACATGAGGCATTAAGAATGTAGGTGTAGAATGGATAGTGACATACAAATATTTTGCATTTTTTTTCCTGAGCAAAGCTGTGCAGAACATTAGTTTTTCAGAGGGTTCTGGGATCAGGTGCTGTCTTCAAGCAACCATTTTACACGTAAAGTAGAGTTACTTTTCCCCATGGTATTCCCATGTTGTTCTCTGTTTTATGCACTGAAAACTCATTTTCATCAGCCATTTTTGCCCCTGGTCACTGAGCTTGATAAGATCTGCAATCTGAACAGGAAGATTTATAATGGACTGGTCTGCTTTATTTATTTATTTATATTAATCATTAGAAATAGTCACTCTTCACCTCCTTTTTTTTTTCCAAAGTGATGGCAGGAGTTTCCTTCTGGGGACTGGTGGTACGGTACAAGTTACAGAGGGAAGATGTGAGGTTGTGCTTTACATTCCAGAAAGCTCAGAATCCAATTAAATAAAGGAGTTAATTGTTTTAACAGGCAGTATGATTCCATTGCGTGGACTGACGTTCTGCAGTGAAGTAGGAAAAGCTCAGTGAGGATGAGGCAGAATTTGTCTGAAGACAACTTTACTGAAGTGTAGTCAGGGATCACAGGAGAGGAAAACTTGGTTTTGAAGGAGTTTGGGACTAAAACTGCTACTGTTGAAAACATCTGAAACAGTGATCACAGAAATTTCGGTTCAAAGCCTTGTAGGAGGTGGGGGAAAAAGGCAAATTCACTGTGGTGGTGTTTAATCTCCAGAAAGAACTACACATACAGGGAGATATGATTAAAAGGCAATTAAAAAGAACACTTTGGGATTTTGTTCTTGAGAAGCTTCACGGCATCATGGAATCATTTAGGTTGAAAAAGACCTGGGAAATCATAGAGTCCAACCAATTTGAGGAAGTAAGGAAAATAAATGATATCAATTAAAACAGAAAATGAGGGAAAGGCAGTGAGGGCTCCGGACACCAGCGAAAGCTACTTTTAGATAAGAGAATTTTTTTTTTTTTAAAGGTATCAAAATGTGCAAGTATTCCATGCCCAAAACGTTATACGGGAGGCCAAAAATAATTCTGCAAAAACGTTCAAGATGTGGAAACCAATTATGAACCTTTTTCAAATGCTTTGGAAGCAAGAAGTGTTGCAGAGAGTTGGCAGCCAGTAGGAAAGGGAGGTAGGAAAGGTAAAAGGCGAAGAGGATAAAGCCCAGAAAAAAAAAAAACCAGGGGGAGTCTGAGCATCCTTGTTGTGAAACAGCCTCTGAGGGGTGTTCACAGGGAAGCTTCCAGAAAAGATGGCTGGCACTGAAGTGTTGGTTAAAGGTGTTTTAGAGGAAATGGATACAATGAGTAATATCATGTCACTGAAATTGAATTACTTTCTAGCTCACCCTGTATTCATGTTTGGTCTCACCCTTGTTCCCCTGCCTCAGATCCAGCAGCTGCCTCAGGGGTCAGGTTTCATAGCACAGAGAGCATTGATTAGATCCTGCATTGACACTGGCTGCTTTTTGCCAATTTTTATCACTACTTAATAAATTACTTCGTTTGAAAAGGTGCCAGTTTCACCTTGGTTTTTTTTTCCTTTTTTTTTCCCCTCTTTTTTTTTTTTTTTGTTTTAAACCTTTTCATTTTCCATCATAATCCTATATGGAAACTCTTTGTATTCCACCGAGGTGCCTGTGATAATTTATTTACCTGATAGCTTGAAAGTTTCATTGCCTTTTTTCAGTTTATCTGGGTTCCTTTGTTTTCTTAATCTTCAGAGAGATTATTTTTTTTTCCAGAGACACTGATCAAAGATTCACTATCAAGATGAAAACTGTGTATGAAAAGTTCCTCTGTGGAAAAATTAATCTGATGTTAGGAAAATTGCTTTTTTTGAAGGACTGGCATTCCGTTGTCACCTATTCACTTCTCACATTTTCTTTAGCCTGCAAATACTAATCACTTGTTAATTAATCCCATCAGAAAGCATCAAGTTTTTATGTATTTATGCAAGAAGTTACTGCATGTTTTAATGTTGGTAAAGAAGAAAATGAATTTTTTGTCTTTCTCCTTGACCTGGGGGATTTTCAGTTCCAGTAAGAGTCAGACTGGAGAGGTGTTTTGAAGACTGAAAACCAGATTAGATATGTTGGTTTCCTCTGTGGGCAGAGCACAGAGTGATGGTAATTGCTTGGACAGGTTGCAAACAATTCAAAATACAACACTGTGGTTACTGTACCACTGTGTCTTGGATTTTCTGTTAAGTATCTCTATATCTATATTTTTTTCTGAGTTGGTGCTATTCCCTTTTGTATTGCTTCTCCAGATTCTTCTCAGATCCATTAGTGGTGAAATCAGTTTCCTTCTGAGAGTAACAGCATAGCATCAGTGAAAAAATGCTTTAAACTCTTCAAATGCCCTTGCACTGAACCTCATGTAATAAGTTTGAAATTTTTTTTTATGTTTAAAATTTTGGTTGTTTTGAGAACAGGTGATCTTTAAAATTTCCATAATAATTTTGAAATGGCCACTTAGAGGACGTGGCAGTGCAGAACCACAAGCATCTCAGATTTATGTCATCTGGCCATATGGATCTGGCTGCTGCTTTTCCAGATGAGTGGATTTTGAGGATTCTCAGTGAAATACCCAACACAGTCTCTCTCTCTCTCTCTGTCTCTCTGTCTCTCTCTCACTGGAACTGTACAGCCTGTAACCATGTGTGTTTATAGATGTCTCTTGGTTCAAAAAGTACAGTTGTAGAGTGCTGGATATTTTAAGGATCAAGCACTGTTCTTCAGACATCTTTATGTAAGAGATGTAGAAAAATTCCACATTTAAATGCTATTTTTTTTTTCTGGTGTAGGGATTTTTCTGAGTTTTAGAGGTCAGCCAGGTTTCTTTCCTCTGTGGAGTTAGGACAAGACCAAGCAAGCTGAGTAACTTCTGTGTATTTGTCTCATACCCCGTTGCTCTCTCCTTCCCAAGAGCAGAGATATATATCTGGAAAGCCAAATATTTTCTCTCTACCATTTCCTAGAGTGCTTTCCCAAGACAAGGGCTGTCCTACTTCAGGTACAAATGGACGTGGTCAGGGCAGTGTAAAATCCACGACAGTTCCAGATTTCTTTGAAGTCCCTGGGTGTCCTGAGCATCCTCTTCCAGGCTCAGCAGAGGGGATGTTTGAACAGCTTTCTCAGCGTAGCAGACTTCCCACCAACTCCACTAAGTCACTGCATTTCTCTCAGCTGTTTAAAATTCATGTGCTCCCAGCTTATTAAGACTGTTTTTCCTCTCCTTTCTCTGTGTTTGTGATTCTTTCACCTTCAGTCAGTAGTAGGTAATCCTGTGCAGACTGAAAAGGCTGTAGAACCCAGATGTCAGTCATTATGCCACAGTCTTCCTTCAAATCAGTTGTTTTCAAAGGACAGGAAAATTGTTCATTATATGTGTACTTAATTAAATCACACTGCTCATTGAGTTTTTGCAGGTTTGCCTGGGGGTGGGAATAAAACCATGATCAATTTAAACATAGCATCAGTTTCTGTTCAGCCTTACTGTAAAAAGGATAATAAGGTTTTCATTACAGTCTTCCCTTTTCCAGAGGTTTATATCACCTACTAATTTACTCATTATAAGAACATTACATGGAAGGTTCGTGTACTAATCAAATTCCATTTGCAGAAAAATGCTCTCCAAACAGCTTTCCCACCTGCTCTGGAAGACAGGTGGTTTGCAGAAATTGCACTGAAACTTCCAGACACTTCAGTTCAGAGAGAAGGGAATGTCAGATCAGAGTTCTCTGCATGATGGTGCAAGAGCTCCCTTCTTTCTTTTCCCATGTTTCATCTCATCCCAGGACTTTTGCCATTTGAGAAGATGCTCCAAGGGCTGGAGCCCCTCTGCTCTGAAGCCAGGCTGGAGAGCTGGGGGTGCTCACCTGGATAAGAGAAGGCTCCAGGGAGAGCTCAGAGCCCCTTGCAGGGCCTAAAGGGGCTCCAGGAGAGCTGGAGAGGGACTGGGGACAAGGGATGGAGGGACAGGACACAGGGGATGGCTTCCCACTGCCAGAGGGCAGGGATGGATGGGATATTGGGAAGGAATTGTTCCCTGTGAGGGTGGTAAGGCCCTGGCACAGGGTGCCCAGAGAAGCTGTGGTGCCCCTGGACCCCTGGAAGTGTCCAAGGCCAGGTTGGATGGGGCTTGGAGAAACCTGGGATAGTGTAAGGTGTCCCTGCCCATGGCAGGGGGATGGAGGTAGATGTTCTTTAGGATCCTTTCCAACCCAAAGCAGCCTGGGATTTGATGAGCATTGTGTCAGCACTTCCAGATTGAATTTCTGTTTCAAGAAAAAAGAGGGAGATGCGAAACAAGGGAACTTTACCTTGTTGTTGTGTGGGTAGCCATGGTTTCTGTCAGGGTTTTTATGACTCTTTGAGAGGGAAGGGGAGGCTGGGGTGTCACTCATGACAGTACCTTTGGTTCTGAGTCTTGGGCAGCATTCCCCTTCTGTTTGTGCCAAGTGCAGTGTGAATACCTGGCAAAACCAGGCTCAGCCCCTCTGTTCCAAGTGAAAGCTGGAGTTTTTCAGATGGAGTGCAAACACAGAGTTAGAATCAGTCACCAAGGTGAGGGTCAGTGATAACAACCCATCCCAATCCCAACCACTGCTGAGTTTCCTTCCATGGAGCAGCCAGGTCAAGCCCTGGGAGGAGGCTGAGGGGAAGCAATGAGGGAACAGATCTTTGTAAGAGTTTCCTTGTAGGTGTCAAGCCCAGCCTTTGAGAGGGTGCAGCGTTACCTGTTCAACAGTTTAGTCAGCTGCTTTATGGGATGTTTGGAGCTGAACTCAATGTCCTGTTGCAGGAAGTTTATTTTCAGTAATTCCTTAGCTCCAGGGCTAAGTCAAGCAGCTGCTGTTGACAATTCTCATTCTGTGCCAGCTCCTGAGCTGTGCTCTGTCATTTGTGCACAGCTGATGTGTGCTAAATTAACTTTCATTTTAGAAATACTTACTCCAAACCTGGATTTTTTTTTCCCTTCTCGGTTTCACTTGGTTCATTCTGTACCTGAACAAGTCCTTGTATGAGCAGAACTGGGAGCAGAGCATGTGGATAGGAAGAAGTGGTGAGAACAGGTGGATGCTGCTGAAACCATCAGTGCTGCTGGAGGGAAGGCTCATTAAACTGCAGCCCAGTGGGTGTCTGACTGAAGTTTGGAAACCCTTTAAAAGTGGAGGTGAGCAGAGTGATGCAGAGAGGTGATTTAGTTCGTGGAAGAAGTTTGAGAAAGCACTGACTTTACAAAAAAACTGAAGTGCCTTTGTAGCAGTTTTCTGAGTGCTTGTGGTGGAATAAGATTGCTGTTAACAGGGAGTGCAGACAGTGAGGTGCAGGATGATAACATCAAGAAGAGGAGGGGAAAGCATAGCTCCAGGTATAGGGATGAGTCAGAATGTCACAAGAGGAATATCTCGGAAGATTTAGGTGTAGGTTGGATTGGACAACATAAGAAGAAATCCAAAAATAATACCTGTATAACAAGACAGGGAGATAATAATTTCATTTTTGACTGGGAGTGTGATTCTCCAGATAGAAGGTTTAGAAGCCACATGACTTCCTTCTGTACCTCTCGTTTCTTGGTAACTGCTCTAAAAGCTGAGTATCCAGACTGAATGCACCCTGGCAGTTCTGTTGCTTTCCATGTGACCTTTAAAACCTTTTAGTCATCCTTTCCACACTATTCCCACTCCCTTCAAAAGTAGTTAGTTTTGTTCTTTCTTTTTTGTTTTGCTTTTGATTTTTTTAATATTGCATCAGTTTTCCTGAATAATCCCAGTTTACCAAATAACTCAGATTTTGTGGCTGAGCTGTTTTTAGTGTTGCCTTTATCCTTGTGGTGACTGCAATTTCCATCACTTTACCTGGTTTTTTCCTTTTTTCTTCTTTCTTTTTTAATTCTTTCTCCTGTAGAAAATAGAAGATGCTTGGGAAAATATTTTATTTCAAATAATGGACAGTCAGCCTGAACAGGCTGAAAATCTTTCTTCTGAGAGATCTTAGCAGCATTTAAACTGATTTTCTGTAGGCAGGTGGATAATGGATTGTGTCAGGGAGATCTTTGTGCTTGTAGCAGGTAGTTAAAGCATTTGATTTGGTCAGTGCTTGTCGTCCTGGTGAAATAAAGGTAAAGCAGTAAAACATTATTTGGAGTGGTTATTTTTTTGGTCACCTGAATGTTGATGTAAGTCTTTGCCAGTTGTTCCACATTTAACTTGGGGGCGCAGATATTCTTACATCTCACCTCTGTTTTTTTGTAGTTCTGTTGATTTGGGGGGAAGCAAATACTGGATGAGTATGCTCTACATTGATACTTTGGAACAAATGAAAATTTACTGAACAGTTTTCTACAAGTTACCTGCAAGGCTAAACATTCTTGCTGCATGGATGAAGGCTGAAATCATAATAAAATCACAGTTTGACTGAAGATGTATGCAAACAGTAATTATTAGTTTCAGTGTTTCACTTCAGTTGTTTAGTGCTGCATCACAGTGTTAGTAAAAAGCTGGACAAAAATATTCCTCGTCACTAAATCTCTTAATTTCTGCCCTCATGCATGCTTTTGAAGAAACTCAAAGTTATACATGGAAGTTGGCACATAAAATCATGAGATAGAACATATTATGTTAATATTTGATGTTAAGCCCTCCCCCTCCCTTAATCTGGGATGCCCTAGGTATAATTTCAGGAGAGATTTCAAGCACAACATACTTGTATGATGGGGGCTTAGACTCATTGCAGAAATTTAACAAAGGTAGAAGAATTCAAATGTTAAGCAGCAGTGAGAATGCCTCTGTAGTCAAAATCTGTGTTTTAAAAAATTGCCTTATTTTAGAATAATTATATGAATTAGCAAATTTAAAAGTTAATTTGCCATTTATAGGGCAATAAAAGTATAGTCAAGCTCTTCCATGGTGCAGTTGTGCTATTAAAAACTTTTCTCAAACACTTTAAAAGTCAACAGTGTGCTCATTATTGACAAAAAATAAGCAAATGACCAAAAAACTAGAGAGACAATTTGCATAACATTGCTGTAAACTTCTCTCCTTATAAAAGAAATAATTATTGGGTTGAAGAGAACTGCTGATTTTCCTAAATGCTGAATTTCCCGTTTGTACAGCAAACTTTATGTGGCATGAAATCTTAAATGATTGAGAAATCTCATCTGGGACCTGCAAAGGCAAAGCTGGAATAAAAAGACAGTTCTAGAGACAGTGATTTCTTGGTTTCCTTCGTGGATTTATAGAGCTGTTAAGGTTGGTGAAGACCTCTGAGATCATTGAGCCAACCATGGATTTGATGGCGAATTTATGGTGAATTTGTACTGTGGGATTGACAAAGGAGGAGCCTGGGCTTGTTATTCCATACAAGAAATAATTGCATCAGATGTATTAATTTTTTTTAATTTGAAATTTTTAAAAAAAGGTGGTTTTTTTTTTCTTTCTCTCTTTCTTGTTATAATAGATTCCTCTAAGCCTTTAGAGTAATAGCACTTAATGTAGCCAAAAATTCAAACCAGCAAGTTCATTAGATAAGTTCCAGTTCAGTGGCACCTGAAATTTCCTCCCAGCTCTTCCTCCACCAGTTCAGTTCTGACTGAGGCTAATAACAGTTTGTTAATTTGTTCACACCAGAATAAAATAAGGAAATGAGAAGCTGCAGTTTGCAGTTAACCTCTTTAGTCCCTGTGTTTCGCTGCCACAATTCAGGCACCGCTCGTGGTTCACATGCTGCTGTCCTTGAAGTGTGCAATGGGAGCAGCTTGGGAGATGCAGCTTTTGGGGCACCTCCAGGGTGGAGTTCAGGCTGCACTTGGGAAGTGGGGCAGGAGCAGAAGCCCTCCCACATCTACAAAACAGCAAAGCACTTTTTTATTTTTTTTTTTGAGCATCTTTTAGGGTCAGGAAATTGAAATGTTCAAGTAGCCCAGCAAGGCAGTGCATGAAGAAATGTTGGAAATGTTGATTTCATGATGGGTCATGGAATCATGGAATGGTTTGGGTTGCAGAACATCCAGTTCCAGCCCCTGCCATGGGCAGGGACAGCTTCACTGTCCCAGGTGGCTCCAAGCCCCTTCCAGCCTGGCCTTGGACACTTCCAGGGGTCCAGGGGCAACCACAGCTTCTCTGGGTTTTCTGCTCCAATGTCTCACGACCCATTTAGAAATTTTTTCCTAAAATATAATCTAAACCTTCCCTCTTCTATTTTGAAGCCATTCCCTGTGTCCTGTCCCTCCATCCCTTGTCCCCAGTCCCCCTCCAGCTCTCCTGGAGCCCCTTTAGGCCCTGCCAAGGGCTCTGAGCTCTCCCTGGAGCCTTCCCTTCTCCAGGTGAGCACCCCCAGCTCTCCAGCCTGGCTGCAGAGCAGAGGGGCTCCAGCCCTTGGAGCATCTTCTCAAATGGCAAAAGTCCTGGGATGGGATGAAATGTGGGACAAGATGACCAGACAAATTTTCACCATGATGTTGCAGTGGCAGCACTGATGGGCTGTGCTGGACAGGTTCTTGCTGAGATGGCAGTGTGTAGTAAACTTGGGCTATCAACTGGAATACAAATGAAATTATTTCAGTTACAGCTCAAAGTAGATTTCTGAGCAGCAAATCCAGCTGGTTCTGCTTTAACAAAAATAAATGTCTTGCAATGTGGTTTTTGGTTTTTTATTGATTTGGATTAAGTTTTGGGCTATAGCCAAACCTAGTTGTGTTAAATTTGACTATGGATATGAAGGTGATGCTCTTGGAGAATGTAGATCAGAAATCTGTAAGTGATGTCACAAATTCTGTTTTCTAAGATAAATGGATGATACTTCTTTTTTTAAAGTGATACCACCATTTCCTGTCTAAAAAAATAAGAATTTAAAGTATGTATTTTCATGAGACAGCTTTTCTGAGTAATTTGCTTAATCTGCTCCATTTTTTTTTCTGTGTGTATAATTATCATCATACCATTGCCAGCATTATTTAATTTCTGTAATTATCAGTATTAAAATGAAAAGCTTTGTTTTTTTGTCAGGCATTTTAACTGATTTCTCCTCTGACAGATTTCACTTTCTCCCTTTGGCCTGTTTATTGAAAAGATTGGCAGTTCTGTAGAATATGGAGTTTGTAGATGCACAGTGATTTTCATACATTAAGGAAAAAAAATAATTATCACTCTTTTAGTTCTGATTATTCCTGTATCATTCCAGAGTTTCAGAAATGGGATATTGGGAACATGGTTTGTGTTACTGTGGCTGGGTTCAGATGCTCTGGAGTGCAGCCTGCTCCAGAAATCTCTGCTTTTTTCCAACACTCATTTGGAAAATACAGGGGATTTGTCATTTCTAAAGCGTGGAAATGTAGCTTTGAGATGTTTTATTAAGCTAGGAGATAAGGAAAATGGGAGTTTGGAGGAATCATATGTGCATCTTTGTTCAGTAAGAGGTGCTGAGTTGATGATCCCTATCCCAGTAAGTGAAGGTGCTTGGGCTGAGAGTTGGTTGGAGACTTTCTTTGAGGCAAAGTTAGAGGTTACATTAACAACCACATTTGTCCAAGTCCAGCTCAGTTTTCAGATCCCAAAAAATGACTTCCCCCCAACTGAATCCACTGACAAAGCTGCCTGAAGGACATCGTCATCCCCTCCCAGCATTTTAGGTGAAAGGAATTTTTTCTGCCTTGGCCTTTGGAATTGTTGAATCTCTCACTATTCAAAGTTGGATTGATCGATCCTCTTCTCCTTCCCCCAGGTCCTGCTTTAGGAATTCACTGAATTATTCCTGTTAAAATCTGTCCCCTCCTTGCTCTCTGAAACAGCAATGACCAGGGCAGTGATTGTCCCTCTGTCCTGGGCACTGGTGAGGCCCCACCTTGAATTCTGTGTCCAGTTCTGTGCCCCTCATGACATAAGAGAGACCTGGAGGGGCTGGAGAGAGTCCAGGGAAGGGAACGGGGCTGGGGAAGGGTCTGGAGCCCCAGGAGCAGCTGAGGGAGCTGGGAAAGGGGCTCAGCCTGGAGAAAAGGAGGCTCAGGGGGGACCTTGTGGCTCTGCACAAGTCCCCGACAGGAGGGGACAGCCGGGGGGGTCAGGCTCTGCTCCCAGGAAACAGGGACAGGAGGAGAGGGAACAGCCTCAGATTGGGCCGGGGGAGGGTCAGATCGGCCATCAGGAATAATTGCCTCATGTGAAAGTTGTTAAGCATTGGAAGGGACTGCCCAGGGAGGTTTGGAGTCCCCACCCCTGGAGGTGTCCAAGGGAAACGTGGATGTGGCACTCAGTGCTCTGGGCTGGTGACAAGGTGGGGATCGGTCACAGGTTGGGCTCCATGATCTTGGAGGGATTTTCCAACCTAAATAATTTTGTGATTTTTGTGATTCCCATGCAAACCAACCACAATCCACAGGAGGCAAAGCACTAATGGCACCCCAAGGAGCCAAACTCAAACTTACAAGGACTGAAAGTAAAGGCCAAGCAGGGAGATATTTTATCCCACCTTTCCTCTGGAGGCATTACACATGAGAAAGATGCTGAACTGCCTAGTTGGAATATATTGCTCATCTTTGTCTCTGCTCCATCTTCCAAGAAGTTCTGTTACATTGAAACTTGCTTAAATCCAGAAGGGCTTCAAGTGACTGCTTTAGAGCTGCATTTTAGTGTTGTAAAGTATTTTTTTCATTTTTTTTGAAAGGAAGATAAAGGTTTAAAATAACTGTGGACGCTGGCCTGCACTGTTGAATAATGTTTAGACAGAACAGAAAAAAATTGTAAATGTTATTCTTTTTCTTGAAAATCTCAAAGCTTCATTTAATAGAGATACTTTTAGGTAGTTAAAGAATAATAAAGCAGTCTTGCCCTATCAGGAAATGGTTATAGTATCATTATTATTTCACTGTATCTTTCTTCCTCACCATACATTTCCAGATAACACACAGTGGATAAAGCTTTTTAATTTCTCTTTGTTTAGATTACTGATGTTCTTACAAACACAGACTACATGTTCTATATTTGATATGGAACATGATAGCCCACTTGTATGGAAAGGGAAGTAACAGATACCTCTGTGCTTTTATTTTTGATTATTAGGCAGTGTAAAAGAGCAGAGCAATGCCACATGTAAATCTCTGTAACATAAGCACACGCTGCTAGCAGCTACAACTTAAATTGGAAGGGCCATCAGCACTTCCCTGGGATTTTTTTGCTGATGTTTTAGGCAGTGGAGCTGTGTCTTAAACACTTCTTGCTGTTTTGCTGTGGGGTAATGTGTGAGGCACATGGCCCAAAATTGAAGCAATTAGAGTGGGAAAAGACCTATCAGATTTTATGGTTTATTTTTTTGACAATGCAGGATTCTTACCCCTTAAACAATGTTTTCAAATGTGTGCCTGTTGTAATCACAAATGATCTTTCCAAAAGATTTTTCCACAGTTTCTACATGCAGATCACCATAGGAAAGGCATCCTGTATCTCAATTTTTGTGGTTTCCTTGTTGTACTTCTCATTCATATTAAAGAATTGTGATTAGAAAAAAATAAATTGAAGTTTGTTCCATTTTTCTCCTTGTCAGTTACTTTTCTAAAGGCAAATCATTCTTCTTGATCAGTGACCTCTAAAAACAGTTGATTTACATTTAAATGCTATCTGTCATTTACATTCCTAATAAAAGGGGAATAAAAGGGCCACAATATTCACATTGAAACATTAGTTTTCATCTATCACTGTAAAAACAATTTATTCTAAGCATCATATCTATGGAAAATACTAACATTAAAATTGAAATTGGAAGTCAATACTTGACAAACTGTCACAATGTTGTTATATTCTACATTTCCTTTGTGGTCTTCCACTTTGCCTGCTTATGAGGTGTTTAAATTCCTTTCCCTAATTTTTAATTTTTTAGAATAATTTGCATATAAAGAGTGCTGAATACTATTATTTGATAGACTTGAATTTATCTTTTTTGTTTAAGTTTTGGATGCAAATTTTAATTAACATACAGAACATTGGCATTTGAATAGTTCTTATTTCAAGACAATATATATGCAGGATGAATGCATTATTTTTCTTACTGTTTAAATCCGTCTAGCATGTTACATATAGCTGTAAATGATTTTATTTTTTGGGTATGTATGTATATTAACATATCCTTTCAGTTTTAGAAGTGGGAGATTTCTGGTTATTATACTGATTTTTTTTTTCTTTAAATGCTGAAATAATAGAAGAAATAAAACTTCCCAGCATTTTCAAATACTATTTAGAGCCTGAACCTTGACTGAAGGTGTGGAATTAGACACGACATAGATGTGATATAAACTCCAAAGCTGGAACATAAATCCAACTGTGATTTAGAGTATATGCATAGCACTAAAAAATGCAGATGGAGTTCTGACCTCGAGAGCTCCTGCAGAGAATAAAGGGCATTTTTACACTCTGCCTCTCTCTCTGTTTATTTTGCATGGGGGTAATAAATATACTGAGGATTGGCTTAAAATTTAATCTATTACTTATTGAAAAAAAACCAACCAAACAATAAAATATGATTTTGAGAAGTGTTCCTGGGTAAAATTTCCAAAAGCTCACAAAAAGGAAACTATAAAGAAGTTTTATCTTCAGCTTCATTATGAATTGATGAACTTGCAATTTGAATCGGTTTTGCTCATTAATTTTCATGTTAGTGAGCAGAAGTTCATTGTATTGATCAGAAGTTCTAAACCTGGTGTGATTAAAACCCCTAAGTGCTATAAGAGAACAAACACTGCTGTTGATCTCTGACGTGATCTCTGCTTCAAATTAACAGGATCCTGTTAATTTGCTCCGATGGAAGAGATCTGGGCAGGTTTAATAATTCATCTCACAGAACAGGTGTCAAGGACACTGACTGACACCTCCTGTCTCACTGATTCTAATTTTTGAGGCTCAGTTTAAGACAATATTGGTAACTTACCAACAGACATATTATTTATTATTTATGCCTTTTCTATTATTTTGAAATCATCTCTCAGGAATGTGAAGCCAGGTTTCACTCCAGAGCTGTGTTGTGCAAAAATGAGGAAGGTGGAGCAAATGCTGCCCATGGGCAGATATTTTTTTGTTTTTGTGTGTAGATGTCTGAGTGAAAATGACAGAACCAGCCATTTTTTAGTTGCCCCTGGAGAAGTTTTGGAAACTTGCCAGGAAGCTGGAGAACAGCACATTTTTAAAATATTTTTTGGGCAGATTTGGAAAAGGTTTTCTTTGGTCCTGCCTTTCTTCCCCACTACTTTCAGGAGTCAATGTTTATTTCTGTTTTGTGTTATTTTTAAGTGACCTCTCTCTCTAGAGTAATCAACTGACTGCTTGATTAAAATTGGATGTTTTGCATAATCAAATGGGCTTTTTGGCCTTTCTTGCATTGATGTTTGGTTTTAGTGGACACCTCAGTGGTGGTGGTGCTGCTGCAGGTATTTGGAGGATTTGGAAGTTCTAGTGAGTAGGATTTTGTTTAATTTTGATGGGCATTAATACCTTCCTGTGACTGATAAATTTTGAGAGTTGATGTGATGAAAGAGAACCTAAGTTGTGCTTTCTATACTTAGGCTTTTCACATTCTAATTTCCCTTCTTTTGCCTTATGTCACCATTATTTATAGACCTTTCATTGTGAATAATTTTAAGGTGAAGGCTTTTGGACTTCAATACATTGGGATACATTTGGTTTTCCTGGTTCTGTGATGTTTTATTTTAATTTTGAAGTCAGTGGTTAAAGGAGCAGAGGGTCACCTTGGAGAATCCTGTTCTCAATGCCCTGATTTTCTCTCTGCTTTTTGTAAAGCTTCTGTACTCTCTTCAATCAGTAATTTTGATTTTTCTATGACTTTGTGATCCTTCTTAGATAAACATCTTGTACTCTCCTTTTCCCCTTTCCACCATACCTTTTCTTTTGAAGCTTCTGTTGTATTTAACACATCCCCTTTAAATATGGGAAAACTTCCATAAGGATGAGCCAACCTAACTCAAAGGTTGAGATCTCTATCACTTGTCCCTACCAGTACCTTATCTGTCCCTACCAGTACCTGTGAGGATTATTTCTGAGACTGCAAACACACTTGTCTGTGTGCTTTTAATCAATTAACAGTTTCTGTGGCCATTCAGTTATAAAGACACTCTTTGTCTTGGTTTTGATTGAAGGCTTCCCTTTTACCATTAACTGTTTCTCAGATACTGCTGGAACATTGGATGCTTTGATGTCTCTGCATTTGAGTGCCATTAGCTATTAATGAATTTAATAAAAAACCTCATCCATCAATAACCTTTAGAGCCTTAAACCCAGAAATTTCTTAGACTGGTTGTTATGAACTTTGAGGCAGCTTCAGTCACGTTGTTTACATGTCCCTAATAATTATTTTTTCAGATCTGTCATCTGAAGTCCTACAGAATGATGAGAAAATGGGCTTAAGATCGTGTCTCTTGTGTTTCCAGCCACTGTTTATTTCATGTGGCATTCTGCCCTGAGTGGGGCTAATTTGGAGCTCTGCTGATAACAGATAAAAACACTGATAAATACTATATAAATACTGATAAATACTCTACTGTGGGCTCCTTCAGCAAAGTTCAGTATTGCAGCAAAGAATGAATTTACCCAGGAATAATTCAGTTTTTGACACGAATCTGGTGGCTTCAACAGAAGGACAAGTAGGTTGTGTAAAAAGAAGCAAACAAAAAATTGCTTGTGAAGTGTCTGCATGCTTCTGGTTCTGATCTCCAGCCTGGTTTACCAACCTAGCTTGAATTTTCTTGTGTAAGTAAAATTATTCTTGGAATGTGCCTTGGTCCTATATCGGGGGAGTTCCTTAGTAGGAAGAGGCAATGAGATTTTTCCACTGTTGGATAGGAATTTTCTCCTGAGAAGAGCTATCTCCCTCTTTCCTGTCAAGAAAACCAGTACCAATATATTTTGTATTAGGCAAGAATATAGCTAGGTGTGTCTTAACTAAATAATCTCACTTAAGTGAGTGTATTCTGGAATATCATGCATCTTCTCAGATCTGATGTTATAAGAATAAATATCCCATATTTTAAGACTAAGATTACAGTAAAGATTTGCACAGTAGAATCAAAATCTCTTCTGAGGTGTTTGGAGCTGATAGTTTGTACTTGTTCAGCCAAAAGAGTGATTATACTCTACACAGTACACTCATAGTACTATCTTGTCATGAGAGAGCAGTGTGTGCAAATCCCCAAAGATTTTACAAAATTAATCTACTCCAAAGCTTAAAACTAAATGGAAAAAGAAATTAAAAAATGCCATTGCACTCAATTATTCTTTATTTCTGTATCTTTTTGCTGCGGAAAATTATTTTTTGATGTAAAAATCTGTATAAATTCTATTTTTACATGATGTCAAATATTAAAGCAAATTCTTGCTTGTAATTAATTTAGAACCACAGTTCCTCTAGGGATCATTTGTCTGGTGAAGTTTCATTTTCAATAATAAGTTCCTATGGAATTGTTCATGCCCAGTATTAATATTTCCACTTGAACACAGATAAAGCCAGATTAGAAAAAAAAGACAGATAAAGAAAAGCCTTGGTCAAAGTCCATAAAATTTTATGGTACAAATGACTGAACTGTGTTCCTTGCAATAGTTGCTATGGAAATTCTTTTTTTTTCTGCTGGGTTTTTGTTGTGTATGCAATGAGGCATTTAAGTAACAGATTACAGAGAAAGTTTGAAAAATAAGAATCAACCTTTTAGTGGAAGTATTCAGAATAATCATCACCTCCTGGGTCACTTAGCACTGTCCCATCCTTTTTATCTTCAGGGGTTCTGCTCACAAATTGTCTCTGCACTTCAGAGTTAGTGGTGTAATAGGAAACAGGAAAATTTGGCTAAAGAGAATAAAAAGGCCACAATGGATGTTTGCTTTATGGTCACTAGTTTTATTTCTGACTAAGACTAAAGTTCAGTTCTGCTAAGTCTATCACACTTCGTCAGCTTGATGTTATAAAGGGAACCAAAGGAATCCAAATTCGCCCTCCCATTTATTTGTCTTTTTGATAATGTGCAGAATTAATTTTATTTCCAAACATCTAAATGCACTGAGCTCAGTGTGTGTTTGACTTAAAAATAAACTAGCAAAAATGCAATTATGATCATCAGAAACTGTCAACAGAAAGGAAAGCATCTTTGAAATGCTGCATTGATGGGAAAAGGTAGTTGTAGAAAAGTTTTTGAAAACTACTAAGAGAAGAAAGAATTGGGACAAGTCATCTGCTACACTGAATTTAGAAGTATTCTCCAAAGGTTGTTAATAAAGCAATAACGTGTGTGTATAATAAAAAAAGGAAATGGGAAACTGGAAAAATAGAGCTGGCTTTCAAAAGGACTAGGGGCTAAATCACATTTGAGAATTTTTGGTGCTTTTAAGCACCATGAAGTCATCATCAATCTTACATAATAGGAAGTCAAATCTTTTACCGATTGAAAGCAATAGAGAAAATTACTGATGGTTTCAATAAAGCAGTTTTAGAGCCTGTATCATGGTCTGTAAGGGGAGACAGAAATCTCTGCTCTTGTGAGATCCTCTCGTGTCTGACACGCTCCTGAATTGCCAAGCTCCTGATGAATCCTATCTCAATCTGCAGCACTCGGGGTCATAATTGTAACTTAAATGTAGTGGATTGACTATAGTACCAGCAAGTGTAGCCTAAAAAGAAAACTAAAGTTATTTCAAATAATCTGAAGAATGAGAATGTATGAAGCTTGAGTATCAGGCTTTTCATTAGGTTCATGATAAAAAGTCTGAAAAAAATCCAATTAGAATCTAGTTTGTCTTTGAAAATCATGTAACATGTAAGTAGTTTTTGAATTTTATTTTGCCAAGGTTTTTAGTGAATCTACTGAGATAGCGTGGCTCAAATGAATAATAAATTGTGTGGAATATTTTAGTTATTGCAAAATAACTTTGTCATTGAGAAACTCCTGAATTCAGCAATGCCCAGTGCAGGTCAGAGCAATCCCAGGCACAAACACAGCCTGGGGATGGCCCTGCTGGAACAGCTCTGTGGAAAAGGGCCTGAAAGAACAGTGCCAGCAGCTCAGGGAGTGATCCTGCCCCTCTGCCCAGCCCTGGAGGAGCATCTGGGGTGTCCAGCTCTGGATCCTCAGCACAGGAGAGATCTGGAGCTCCTGGGGCAGGGACAGTGGAGGCTGCAAAAGTGACCAAGAGATTGAAGCATCTCCCTGCTCAGGAAAGGATGAGGGAGCTGGGGCTGCTCAGCCTTGAGAGGAGCCCCAGCTGAGAGGGGCCCTCAGCCCTGGGTGTCCCTGAGTTTCCCTGGGTGTCCCTCAGTGTCCCTGGGTGTCCCTGGGTGTCCCTGAGTTTCCCTGGGTGTCCCTGTGTGCCCCTGTCTGTCTCTGGATGTCCCTGTCTGTCCCTGTGTGCAGGGAGGGTCAGAGCAGGCCCAGGCTCTGCTCCAGGCCCAGCAATGGCACCAGAGCCACAGGCAGGGACTGAGCCCAGGAAGTTCCACCTGAACATGAGGAAGAACTTCACTGTGCAGTGACCAAGCCCTGAACAGATTGTCCAGAGAGGCTGTGGAGTCTCCTCCCTGGGGATATTCCAGAGCTGCTGGACACAATCCTGTGCCCTGTGCTCTGGGATGGCCCAGCCTGAGCAGGGAGGTGGCACCAGGTGACCCCTCTGTGGTCCCTTCCAGCCTGACCCATCCTGGGATTCTGTGAGTTGAGTTTAAAAATCTGCAGGTATTTAAAAAGTCTGATATATAATGAAAAGTAATGATAATAGAGTCCTCCTTTATTTTTTAATTAATGAGCTGCCAGTCACTTCAGCGACCAAGTCCTCTTATTTTGGGTACACCAAAGTTTCATTCTAAATGTAATATATATTCACCTTTCTTGCATAACACAGTGTAGCTGAAATAATAGCATTGAATGTCTCACAAACCCAGTTTATTTATTCTGTCCTTTGGCAAGCTGGAAGCGCTGTTTGTCTATTGCAAAGAAAGAGAATGGCACAGATGAGGTGGCATCTTGAAATTACTAAAAGAAAATGAAAGCTGAGGAGGGATTTGAAACAAAATTCTGTGGCTTCTACTCCACTATAACACACATCCAAGAAGGAAAGTTCCCTATGGTAGACTGGCTCTCAAAAGGTCTCTGAGGAGAAGAGAAGGTGAGTGTGAGGTGTAGGAGTTGTTCTGATAGCAACAGCTCCCTGCAAGGTTCTGGTCTTGGGTAGGATGAGGGATCCTGGGCTGGGCTGCATCTTTTCGCATGGACACTGCAGAGTTGTAAACTCTGCAATCATCACAATTTATTTTATTTCTGGCTGCCATTACTTCCATCCACGAGTAGGTTGCCTTCATCTTGCTGTAGTTGGAGCCACCTCATATTAACAGGCTGAGCTAATGTTCTTCTTGGCTGAAAAATGTGGGTACCATTGAGCTGAAGAGTCATCAAAAAGGGGAGCTGTTTCCTTGGAGCATTATTGCAAGGTTCCCTGTTAATCAACACAATTTAGTGAATTGCATCACTGGCATCCCGAACTGTCACTTTCTGTAGACAGCCAGGCTCACTGGTGTAATCTGTGGGACAGATACTTTACGGTTTATGATCCCAGAAGGATTTTATAAATAACTCCAGCTTCACTGGGAAGTGGTATCTGTGACTGGCATTACTGGTGTAATTTGAAGTTATGTATTAGTGTGGAGGTTCTGCATTGAAATAAATGTTCCTGAAAGGTCAAATGGAATGTATGCAGTCAGGTCTGGCCCTGTTCCCAGATTTTATGAATGAAAACATAATATTGGGCTTGTAAAATCATATCCTTTCTCTTTTAGTGGGAAGTAGTTGTTTTAGCATACTTCCTTTAGAATTTGTAACTGCTTGTGTAATCTGGTGTGGAAAATGAGATACTTTGCTGTTCTGTTTCCTTGGGTACAAGGTTGTCTTCTGTGTGGTCCTTTTTACAGATGATCGCTTCCTTTGTGTTAGAGGGAATGCTGTTCTCACATTTTGGCATGAGTAAACATCTGTGTGTCCATGGCAGACACTGAAACTCTTTCCATCCAAAACCTTGTTCAGGCGTCTCCTTGACACCCAAGTCTTAGGTTTCCACTGATGGCAAAGGGAAACAACAAGAACAACAACAAAAACCAAACCAAAACAAACCAAAAAACCCAAACCAAAACTACACCCCCCCAAACACCCAAACCAATAAGAAAAACAAAAAAAACCCATGAATACTCTCCTGCAAAAACAACCAAACCAAACCAAAAAAACCAGAAAAAAAATAAAAAGGGACAAAATAACGCATTTTTCTGCAGTACAAGAAAATGACTGGGAAGTTTCTGTGGGAGTTACACAGCATGAAGCAAAGCTGAAGTGCTTTATAATACGAGAGTCCTAAGTGAAGTATACATATTTTACCTTGTTTTGTTCTGCTTAATTTTTTATGAAATCTAGCTTTTTTTTTCTTCTCCCACAACACCTTTCATAAAAAAATCTTGAAGGTCATCATGTGGCTGTCAGTGGGAACTTTGCTTTTTGTTTAACTTTTCGAGAGTTGCTGGCATATTTTAACTTACTTTCCCCTTCCCATTGTACCTTCCAAAGTAAATATTTATTTGAGAAAACCTGGCTCTGTATTCTGCTTATGATCTAGTTTTGAGTATTATATCATGTACAAACTACCTTAATTACCTGTGGAGTTTCTATCCAGGTTATAGGAAAAGTAGCTGCTTAAAAAAATCAAAGTGTGGCACAGGTATGAAGGCAAATGTGTGTTCTGTGCCCAGAGGATTTCGCTGTGACTGGTGGTGGAGTCATTAATCAAATATAGTTCCTTATTTTCCTGATAAAGGAGGGAAGAATGGGAGTTCAGTAAACGGAGATTTCAGTGAGTTGAGTGGGAGAATGCTCTGCCTTTTGTTTTGTTTTAGTGAAATTGAAAGTGCCATTCAGCTTTATATCTGGAAGTTCCATGCAGTGCTCTCAGGTTCATGAGTTTTAGTGGTGCACTGAGCAGGAATAATGTTACATTTGGAACAGAATTATTGTGCCCTTCAGTTAGTATATGTGAGCCTGGTTCAAATTCTGCAGCGTTTCGGCTGAAGTGAAAGAGACCTTGGTGATGCAAATGACAATTTAAATACTTGGTTAAATATCAGGAAACACAGATCTCTTCAAAGAACTAATAAAATCTTCCAAAACATAAATGCTGTTTTCTGGAGGAGGCTGTGCAGACCAGAAGATATGCAAATATTGGATTTAAAGGTAATTTGTGTAAGCTAACACTGCTAATAATTGGAATTTACGTATGCGCTGGCATATGGGAAAAACTAATTAACCACTCATGCCTAATGTTGCATAATAGGAAATGGTAACTTGCAGGCAAATGCATGAAAAACTCATCAGGTTCTTGTAAGCAGGAGCCATGATTCAGATTTTGGGATTCAGGCTGGATGCTGCAGCCTTCTGTGGGATCAGCAGTGTGCAGTGTTGGGCTGTCTGTGAGCTACAGTAAAAAAATAAAACCCTGGGACAAATCCCATTTCAGCCCTGGGATGTGTGAGTGAGGAAAACTCTGAGGGATTCCTGGGAGGTGAGATTGGAAATGGGCTGTGGCACTCTCAGTCCTGGCTGGAAATCCTGTAGGCACTGAAAAGCTGGGAGTGGGCAGTGGGAAAGGCAGGTAATGCCTGGAACGTCCCAAAACTATGAATTGAAATAGACTTTGAAACAGAATTGAAATTACTTTGAAACAGAATTGAAATAGACTTTGAAACAGAATTGAAATGGCTTTGAAATTTCCTCATCCAGCAGTCATAGGGAATGTCTGATTTTGAATGCAAAATTCAGAATTACGCATGAATATATATATGTATGATTTCCAACCAGTTATGTGCAATTTTTTATTTAAACACTTCAGCAATTGTCACTTTAGAGAAGGAGGTAGAGCGTGTGTAGCTGCTGATATACAAGTTAGGGCTCCTTCTTGTTTAACCATGAAAGGCACAGAAATGTTGAATTTTCTCCTATGTTAAAAAACTGACTTGTACAGTTTTGTGTTCCTAATAATATTTATCCATATATTATGTTCTTCTGTGATGGATGTGGAAATTTAGAGTAAGTTGTCAAATGGTTCTTTGTAATTTCAGGAAGAACTATAAATGCTTTTCTGTTCCTTTTATCTAGAAGAAATAACTCGAATTTCCTGCTTCACTTAAAAGTACATGTACTTTTTTATTTGTTTGTTTTGCATTTGGACAGAGTAAGAATAAAGAAAAAAAATGAATAATTCCTAAATCAACAGCAATTTTTCAGCCATATAAATATATTTAAATTATTTCCCAAGAAGGCAAATTAAATATTTAGTATATAACTGTGGATTTCCATACATTTTCAGCTGTAATTTTAAGCTGCAGTTTACCACAACAGTACAAAATTATGCCATTGAGACAGAGTAATTTATGAGATGTGTTTGTAGTTTTGCAGCTGATAAGGATGGGATATGAAAAGGAAAAATCACAGCCACAGTGCAGTGAAGTGACAAAAGAGACAATTTACGATTCAGACAGGATGGTGCAGAATATTGTTTCAGGGAACAAGGTCAACTGTGTACAAAGATGCTCCTGAAAATGTTGCATTTAAATTAATTAAGTTTATTTTAATGGAACTGGAGGTGACTGGGTTCACACCGGGTGTGGCTTTTATCTGCCCAGGATAACTGAGCTACTTTTCATTCCTCTGCCTCTGGCTGGTAAAATGAAACATTATCTGAAGGCATTCTGAGAGAATGGAGCAGTGGATGATGGATAGATAACTCTGAATAAGAGCAAGAAACAGCAGTGGTGATTAGAACTCTTGATTGTATCAAGAACATTTAAGAAATTATCATTTGTCTCCTCCTCTTATGCACTTGTCTCACTGATGGCAGCATCAAAACGAATTCCACAAAATAATCTCTTCTGATTTCATGCCTTCTTCTCGGGCCTGAGTGCCTTGTTTTGAGAGGAAATACAGAGCATCAGAATTATTAATGGGAAGAGATAAGCTTGTGGCTCCCCATCTGAAGAGGGTTGTGTAGGAGATGCAGAAGGTGACATGAGTGAAGATGAATGCTGAAGGTCTCCTCCCTTTAGGTCATCCCATTCTCAGAGGCAGAGCTGCCTTTGTCCTGAGATGACTACAGATGAGAGGAAGGCCCAGAACAGCATAAATTATGCCAAATAAGTGCTGTCAATGTGTCTGATAATGAGAAATATTTACAATAATGGCATTATTTGGTCTGCTTGAACATAGGCTTTGAGCGTGAGATTTCAGTGGCAATAGAAATAAAATATTAAGCCCTTTATATATCGTACTTTTTATTATTATTTTTGTAGGAAAAATAATAAGCTGAGTTGTCTTAGTTCAAGATAATGCACACACACGTATTGCTGTGATATTCATGGCAAAAGCCTCTGATAAAATCTGATTTCCTGTATTGTCATTTTTAGCTAATACTACCTTAAATTACCCATTTAGTTGTAGATTTCAGACTTGTGTTTGTGTAAACAAATTTTGCCACACAGAAGTAGGCAAGATAATGGTGAAATTCTGGGATTAGCATTTTGTCTAATTCAGTTATAAACTGTATCACAAGGCTTGGCTTCTGCATATATTAATAAGTTAGATTCATTTATGGCTTTGATTAAATGTGCTCATTGTTGTGAAACATTTTGTTGCAAGTCTTGCATAGCTAAGATTCATCTTAGGCTATTATTTTAATTTGCTTTGCTTGCTTGCAATAAACTAGCAGAATTGTGTAGAACTAGTTTTTCTTCCAAAATTTTATCAGGTATTACCAGTCCTTGCTTAAAAGTTTCCTTAGGAGGCCAGCCCTGTGGTGGTGTTCCCAAATTTGTATCTAACAAGGAATTTCAAAGTAATGGAAGTTCAGTACCTGGGGTTTCATGCTATGACCTCATACATAATTAATTTTTCGCCCACTGTGAGAGTTTAGAATGGTTTTTTACAATGGTAAAAATAGAACAGTAGTAGTTTATTGATATATTTTTGATTTTAGTGTATTTTTTATGTTTGGAATTAAATTAAAGTTTCAAAAGGAAAGTATTTTCTTATTAATATCTGGTTTCAGTTGAGTTTGCTCTGATTATATTAAAAAATTAATTGCTGGTAGGAATGTTTGATTTCCTTTCTGTGATCTGAGGAAGTAATTAAGTGCTGTTAAATAGAATCCTATTTCTTGAAATGAGTTCACTTTCTTTTGAATTTCCTCATTAGCTGCTATCTTACAATTAAGTAATTGTGCAAGATCATCATGGATTAAAAGTAGTGTAGAGGATTTAAATGTGTATTGCTGCTTTTGGGAACTACTGAGGGGCTAGGGAAAAGGTGCAGAAAAAATTGGGAATATTTGATATAATATGACATTTTATTTTCCTATGAAACTAAAATGATAGTAAGGAGCTGATCAACCTGAAAGGGACTTAAAGGTAGTTTTTATATTTCTTTGCTGTCAGAAGGCACAAGGGCAGAGAAGGGGACAATGGGAAACAGTCTCAAGTTACACCAGGGGAGGTTCAAGTTGGATAGCAAGAGAAAACTCTTCACTGACAAAGTGGTCAAACATTGGAAGGGGCTGCCCAGGGCTGTGGTGGGGTCACCATCCCTGGAAGTGTTCAAAAAAAATGAGTGTATGGGGTGCTTTATATGGTTTAGTGGGAATGGTGATACTCAGAGTTTGGACTTGATGATCTTGGGGGTCTTCTCCAGCCTTACTGATTCTGTGTTAGAAGGCAAAAACAGGGCTTCTCTTTCTGCCTGATAAATAGATCATATATAATGTGTATAATGTGTTTTCTACCCCTTTTGGCACCCGCAGCCCATGGAGAGGTGTCTGAACCTCCCTCTTGTCAGGATGTGAGAACACTGACAGCAGAACAACTGTGTCACCACCGTGTAGATAGTGGAGAAGAAAATGTCACCACCAGTTCAACCCTTGAGGTTTTTTTCCATGCCTGCCCTTCTCAGTAGTGATTCCTCACTTCCAGGAACATTATGGGTCTGTGATAAGAAGTAATCTTCATGAGTGCCTCTGTGCAGAGCTGAATGGTTCCTCTGTGAGCCTCTTTTAGTAAATGGAGCTGCTGATGCTTGAAAGGCAAATTGGAGCTGCCATCTCTGTGTTTCCCCTCAGACTGATGCCTTGGGAAGGCTGACCTGAGACAGAAACTGGACAGAGCTAGAGAATAAAGTAGATATTTATTGAAAGGCTTCCAGGATCCACCTTGGGCAGGACAGGAGCCTGACCAGGGCTACACCCAGGGTGGACTAAGAATGGGCACAAAATGAACGACCAGTCATGAGGTCTTACATTTTTATAAGTTTTCCATTTGCATATTGGGGTTTAATTGTCCAATTAAAGTTTCAGGTTGTGAGGTCACATCCTTCTTGTTTTCTCCCTTCAGTCCACTGTTGTTTGTGCTTTTGGGCTGAAAGTTGTCCTTGGTTCTCAGCAGGAAAAGGATTTGTTTTGTCTCCCTACTCTTTGAAGAGAGCTGACTGACACTTAATATGAGGCTCAGAACTACATCCCTAGGCAGCACAGAGTCTGGAAACATGAAAGCTAAAATTTGAGGCATCAAGATCCTCTGAGTTCCTCGATTCCTGACCCTCCCTGTCAGGGCAAAGCCATTCCTGCTCTAACAGCCTGGCACCACCTGCCCTGCTTGCTTCATCACATGGGAAGAGGAAAAGGAGTAGATTTATCTCACTCCTAAGAGCTGGCCCAGTCTTTTGTACCCTGGAGGTTCCCTTATCTGCTGGAGATTGTGTCCAAGTGATTTGTCTTGCTCTCCAAACCAGAGCAGGCAGCGGGCTGGGGTGTCAACAGTTTTACACTCCAGTTACTGAGGGGATGAAGTGGTTGATGTCTCTGAGTAGAAGTGTAGGAAAGCACTCCCTGACAGGTTTCCTGGACTTCTCTCAAGCCTCAGGCAGCCTGCAGCTCAGCAGCTTCAGGGCAGTCTGTTAAGGGTTTTTTTGTCTGTTTTGTGAGTTTTTCCTGTTCTGTTCTCTTTCATGAATGAATGAAGGCATTTTATGAGCTGATGTAAACTTCTCAACATCTGTAGTGCACTATGACAGGGAGTTCCCAAACCTTTCTGGATAACATCTAAAGGGTTTTGTTAATTTTTATTTTTCCATTGAGAAAGACAAAAGCAAAACATGGTTAATTTTATCCATGACACTACAGGTTACTACTACTACTATTATTATTATTATTATTATTATTATTATTATTATTATTATTATTATTATTACTATTTAGGAAAAAGTTTTTCCCCCAGAGGGTGCTGGGCACTGCCCAGGCTCCCCAGGGAATGGGCATGGCCCCAAAGCTGCCAGAGCTCCAGAAGAGTTTGGACAGTGATCCCAGGGATAGGGTGGGATTGTTGGCATTCACCTGTGCCTGACCAGCAGTTGGACTTTGATGATCCTTGTGGGAGTCTTCCAGCTCAGGATATTCTGTGTTTCTATGATTTTAGGTTTGCTTTTGTTCTGCACTGTGAAGACTTTTTAATCTCTGTAGTTTTTCCTTCAAGTCCTTGACTGCCCTTGTTGCCACTGTATTCCTCTGTTCTGCAACATTCTTTGTAGGAAAGTGATGGCTAAATTATATTAATGATATGGATTTATAATGGCATAATGGTGTTTTCTGGTTTGTTCTTGTTCCCTTTTAGAATAATTCCTCACCTTATTTTTGCTGCTGCTCTGTGTTAAGCTGGCATTTACAGAAAGCTATTATAATTCACAGATTGCATTCCTGGGTTTTAATAACCAATTCTGAGTCCATCGTTATGTATGCAGGCAGGATCCTGGTCCTTCCTGGTTTTTATCACTTTGCATCTATCAAAGTTAAATTTAATCTCTCTTTTTCACTGCCATTGTAAGAACTTCAAAGCAACCCTGCTCGATGGTTCTTGTTTATTTGGAAGGAAAGAAGGGAGGAACAGGTAAATGATGAAATTCTGTGGGCTGGCATTTTGCATTTCAGTAATGTATTCAGTCCTGAGATCAGTTAATTTATTGTCAGTAACTAGGTTTCCTGGAAACATAAAGAGGAGAGGGAAAGGACATGAAAGTAAAAGGTAAATAAGAAATGTTGGATTATCTGTAGTTTGAATTCTTTCTTTATGGTGGGTCAGGGAGGCAGCTTGAGAAACAGAAGTGAGAATGGAACCTGATGCCTTCTGAAGAGTAATGCAAATACCCAAACAGGTGTGCTGCCCATGTGTTAAAACAGGGCTGGAAATGGACTTTCTCAGGCTGTCAAAGACATGACAAAATATGTTGTTACCCAGCAAACCTCCACGAAATGCTAGAGCTGAGAGCAAAGACAGAGGAAGAGCTCAGCCCTGGAAGGATGCAGTTGAAAGGAGATACATTTGTTCAGAAATCCCTTTCATTTTGATTCTCTCTTCCTGAATTTTCTTTATTGTAAGGGCCAAGTTCTAATAAAATCTGGTTTTACTAATTCAAAGCCCTTGCAGTGTTTTTTGGTTCACTCAGTTGAAAGAAAAGCTACGAGTAGATGTGGCTCAAAGTAGGGGTTGACACAGGGCCCAATTAAAATCTCAGTGATGAATCTGAGAAATTCTTTCACTTCCCAGTTATAAATGTAGTCTAGACTGGACACTAATGTATTGAACTGTCTTGTCTTCACTTGTGGTCACACCATAAATATCAGCAGCTAAATTAAAAAAAGAAAATTCTGAAAATTTCTAGAACAGTGACCATAGATGTTCTAGCTGGTAGAATTAAGACATCTTTGTGTATGACAATTGACTGATGTAAACTAAAAAACTCCAGATTTGGCTTGCCAGTAAGTCTTTTTCCTTGGGTTTTGGGTTTTTTTGGGTTGAGGTTTTTTTGTTTCATTTGTTTGTTAGTTTTTCTGATTGAATTTTTTTTTTGTTTTTTTTTTTTTCCTCTTCCTATTTCAGATGTTAATTAACACAAATCTGAGGCAAGAATTTTTTCTTAAGATACAGTGCTGGGCCTTTGTAAAGCACAATATTATTGAAAAGGTATTTATGTTCTGAAGGTGTTGCAGGTCACAGTGGCTTGGACTGCAAATTAAAGCTAAGAGGACAACACAATTACGTCTCAGATAAAAAAACCCTCTCCCTTGTCCTTGGGATGATGGATTTCTTCATGGAATAGGTGGAGAAAAAGCATGTTTAGTTCTACATACTACTCAAAAATCAAAAAATACAGGCTGCTGATGATAAATTAGATTTTCTGTGGCAAACTGGAGCATTAGTAGAACAGAGTAGATGAGGAACAGCCCCATCAGTCTGCTCTCAGGCAGTAGAAAGCTGGAGCCACAGTGATAAGAATTAATTTTGAAGAAATAGTACGGCACAGTGGAATTAGTGAGGACAAATGGGGAATTTAAGGAGTGGGATGTAAACATGTAGTTAAAACCAAGTGAACAACAACAAAACAGCCACCAGGGATGAGCTTAGAGTGCTTTGTACGTGGCAGCAGAATGAGTGATGGGCTGCCATGGATTAGTGAGGGCAGAAGAATCACCTATTGGCTGCCTGCTGGGATACAGGGAACAAAACAAAAAAGAACTCGGGCTTAAAGGCTGAGCATCCCTTGATCAGGGACAAATGGTGATTCTGGATACTTTCCATGCCTGTGCAATGGAGAGAAACTCTGATGACACTTGTCACTATTGAATTACCTTGGTTTTCTTTCATTCTGCTGCAAATACCCCACTAAAACCCAGGAACATTCATGCATCGTTGTGATGGCTGGCAGCAATCACTGGAGTTATTAAAGCCAGGGATGTGAGCCAAATCAGAGAAATTTACTGTCTTGAAAACTGGGTTTGTTCATAGTAAGATGTAAAGGAGGAAACTTTAAAATATTGGTACGGTTAAGAAATAACGACTGTGATGGTGAGTTTTTATTCTACTGCTGTGTATGTGTAATGGAAACATCAGCTGCCCACTAGATTGTGATTTTTCTGTCTGGAAAAAGGCCAGGTTGGATGGGGCTTGGAGCAACCTTGTCTAGTGGAAGTGTCCCTGCCCATGGCAGAGGGTGGGACAAAATGAGCTTTAAGGTCCCTTCCAACCCAAACCATTCTATCATCTCTAGCTTTGTAAGCAATCTCTTTATTTGGAGAAATGTTGCTTAAAACAAACCACCTCCAACATGGCCATTCTATGATCAAAGAGTTCTCTGTGTTTTATGGGTAGTTTTAAACAAATAGTGGATTGTACCAGGCAGTGCCAGTGCCTTTGCAGCTCTCTGAACTGTGTTACCATGGAGCATAAATCTCCTGATGTCACTGGCCTGTCTGACCCATTCCAGCACATTTATAATTAGTGGGAACTCTTAAATCTATATGCTCCTTATCTTAATGGAAGGCAGTGCTGTAGGTTGTGTGGTGTTCACTGCTGGAGTTCACGGGGTCTGGAATTCAGTTGGATAAAAGCAGTTTAGACCTTGCTTGGAGGATGTGAATCGACTTTTCTGGAGACCTGGTTGTATTTTGGGGACTGCAGAATGACCTTCAGTGTGTGTGTGCATGGCTGTACAGGACTTTTTGAAATGAAGCCAGATCCCATCCTTTGCCTTTTTTTTTTAATTTTTTGTTGACAGTGTCCTGCAGGAAGGAAGAGATGTGATTAGTGTAATCACCTCTGTATCATGCACCGTGTCTTCTAATGAAGTCAGTTCTGTTTAAAGTAATCCTTATCTTGGAGACAGTAAAGTTCTGAATTTAAAATAAGCAGGGATGAAAAATCCATCTCAGGTCCCTGTTCCTCAATTTTTTCCCTATTTAAGAGTCTTTTAAAAGTTGTTTATTTCTATGAAGAACCTGTTTAATTTCACCTTTCATTCACTTTGCCTGGGGAGACTGTTACAATGATTGGTTATTTTTTGCTTTTATGATTTCTAAAGTTCTCTTAAATAAAAACCTGTAAATCTGTGACACCAAGTTTAATTTTGTTACCCCCCCCCATACAATTCTTTGTTACATGTTCAAGTGCCTGATTTTCCCATTGTTTTGTAAGAGATTAATGTTGAATTGTCAGCCTTGCTCTGAGATAATTCTGCTCCTTTTCTGGATTGTCTCCAGTACTCTGCCTACTCAGGAAAAATAAAAAAAATCAAGATTAGTCCAAATGTATAATGCATTAAAGAGAGAGGTCAAGTGTTAGAAGCCTTATCTCTCTCTCTTTACATGACAGTTTTCCAAAGTTGTGTGTAAGTTTTGGGAGAAACAGCTACTTTTTTTTTTTCTTTTTTGGAAGTTGCATTCTTTAAAGGCTTCAGATGGCACCTTTTACATTAGAAATTGTGCATGTCCCCTGATTGCATCCCATCCTTTTGAATAAAGGACTTCTCTGAATAGGAAACACAGAGCTTTATTATTTTTAATTCAGTTAATTCAGTTGAGAATATAATGGCGAAGCAGTTCTTAAACCACATTATATTTCAGTTTTTCCCAACTAACAGAACTACAGCAAATCCTATAAACACAAAACTGGGGAAGATAAAACTTTCTGGATATCATCATGCATTGTGCTTTATTTAAAACATCCATCAGTATAAGATCAAGAAAGTTTTCAATAACAAGTGAGCAAGCAGAATTGAGCAGTTTGGTTCTTACTCTTAACATTTAGTTCTGCCATTGCAGATTTCTACTTTGTCCTCTTTTTGGATTGATGGTACATAATTATGGAGTGGTACCTGTGGCTTGTCTCAGAGTGAGGCCTATTCTGAACAGGTTTTGCTAAGGATAGAGCAACTTTCTGTAAAATGTTTAAAGGAAGAGCAGATTTAATGCACACAAGGTTAGACAATAAATTTCTCTGAGATTTTTAGGAATTTCTCACAGGCAGTTGATGAGCAGCTGGACAAATGCAGATACAGGACAATGTGACATCTGGAAGTTGATGGGAATGTTCAGAGAGGTGGTTAATGACCCCAGATATTAATTGCTGAGGAGAATGTCAGCTGTTCTTCCACTTCCACTGAAACAGCTTCACTGTTTGAAGCCAGTCCTATTTAATGTGTTAATTATGGAGCTGGAAAATGGCACAGCTCCTTCTCCATATTGTAGGGGCTTGTGGACTTTCCAAGGGCAAGGGGAGACTCTTCTCATCCAGTGAAATTGTACAAGCTTTGAGCTGGTTCTGTCTGTACTTCACGTAACTGAAAGGTTCTGTTCAGTGCAGGAAAATAGTGATGCACCTGGAGGAACAAGAGAAAAAACCTCCTTAATTAAAATGATGAATAATTGGATAATTTAAAATTTAGTGAAAGGGATATGTGTGTAGAGATGCTACTACAGACTTGCCATTCTAGTAAAACCAGCAGGGAAACAGGCTCCTGAAAAAGCCAACCAAACTAAAAAAAGCTCAAAATCCCCTAAAGCTTTGACACTCCATAGGAAGATCTGTCAATTGTTTCATTTGGAGGCAGCAGTGGTTGATCTGCCTGGAATAAAGAGTTCTCTCTCAGAGAAATCAAGAGCAGCTGCAGGGTAATACAGAGGTAAGGTTAATTGTAGTTTCCAAGGATGAGGAATTGTAAATAGGATTCTTTTGGTGAAAGGATGACCCCTACATGCAGAAGCAGAAACTTGCAAAGTCATGGTTAGGATTAAGTTCAAGAACTCTCTTTGAAGAACTGTTGGAACTTGAGATACTAATTCTGTGTTGTAAGGGGAGCAAATGTGTTTAAACCAGAGGTTCTTAATGCTTCTCTGCCTTTGTAAAAGGAGAGCTGGTATTGCTAATGCCAAGTTCATACAATGAAGACAAATAAGAAGTGAAATAGAAGAAGTGAATAAATGCTTGTTTTGGATTTTTTTCCCTGCAAGTTGTGTGATTAATGTTGTCTTACGTAGAAGCAGAAAAAAAGTTTCAAAACTTACAGTTTTATTACTAAAAAGGAAGGTCAATTCTGTGAATTCAACATATCTACAGTAATTTCTGTGTCTTTTGCAGATACTAGTTTGCTATATGTAGAAATTTGCATCAACTGGAGGGAAATATGATGGATAGAGGAGGCAGAGTGTAGGCTCTGCACTGAGGACCTGATTTAAACTGATTTGGTTTTCCTGGGTTTGCAGCATGACCCGACATGAACTGGCCTCCCAGCAGCACTGAGCTCAGGGGCTTTGATCACGTCCAGAGCTGTGAGAGCACTTTTATTAGGAGGTGTTGAGGAGCTGTGTGAATACAGAGTGATCTGTGGGAAAATCTGTGGTTGTACAGAAGAGACAGGACAGCCTTTTGCTGAGGCCTGGGCTGCCTTGTCGTACAGATTCCTTAAAATCCTCTATTTTCACTGAGCTTTTTGGGAAACTCCCCTACCTTGACTGTAAAAGTTACTCAGTGGAAAAAAAGCATGCTTGTATAAATAATGCAAGATGAATTGTTTGAATATAGGAATTTTATGTGTGGCTGTTCAAAGCAGCTTTCAAGCACTTTGATTGCTTACTCGTATTGGAGTAAATTACTTTTCATGTGGCTCTACTTGTAATATTTATTAAAGCAAAGAAATGCAAACAATCCTATTTTTCATCCTTCCTAGGGATAGCACTCCCTAAATCACCAGGCTCCTCATGGAGAACCAACCATTAGACTGTTTCAGGGGTTGGATACTGGATATAACATCCCCCTAGAGTGAAGACCTTCTAAATAATAAACTTCACCTGAGTGCTGAAGGATGTGAGCCCAAACAGGCACTCAGACTGCAGCTGTAGGTGCATGAGCCCTTAAAGTGGAATTATTTTCCTAGGACATAGAGTAGATAAGAACTATTTGGATACTGCATGCAGTTAAGGTTTGCACAGAATTTTGAGGTACATTTTGACTTTCTAGTCGAAGCAGAGGCAGCCTCTCTGTTTCTCCAACCCTTGCCCTGGTGTTTGCACCTTCCCTGGGAGGTCTTCAGGGCCTCTTTGATTTCTGAAGGCAGTTTGCCCTCACGCCTGATGCAGGTCTTGCTGTAGGCTGTTTCCTCCAAGACTGAGCTGGTTAATGTGACTGAAAAAATGTGAATCACTCCATCTCTGCCTTTTTTAGCTTGCCAGTTCCTGTGTTGGGCCTCTCCATGGTCTCTGTCCCACTGGCTCTGTTACCACGGTGATCCTGCCCTTGTAAAGCCCTTTTCCCTCCTTCCTTGGTGGTTTATTGGTTAGAAATCTGAGTTTGCATCATGGGTTGCTTCCGTTTAAGAGCTTGGTTTTGTTGAGGCCAAAGCAGAATCTCGCCCCAGTGTGGAGGTGGAGGGTTAGCAGGAGAGGAGAGGGCTGTGAATCCAAGAGGAAGTTGAGAGCTTAGAAAAGCTCCAGGTAAAAATTCTCTGCGTGGTTAAGCTTGGGAATGGGGCCTAAAGGTTTAGTTTGGCTTGTTTCTTCCCCGCCTAAGTGTTAGGAAAGAAGAGAGCAGTCACATTCATGGAACAAAATAAACGAGTATGTCAAGAAGTTGTTGTTTAAGTGTGGAGACGGATATTCCTTATACTCCTCCAAACCATCCTGCTCTGTTTATTATTTTTTTCCTTTCTCCTTTCTCCGTTTTTTTTTTAAACAAGGTGATGGGAAGTGCCCACTTGAACTCTGATTGTTTCAGCCAGATCTGCTGGAGGTTGTACTGGGCTGTCATTGACTAATGATAGGAGCTTTTTATCTGCAGAAAGGCATGTTCTCTATTCCCTTCCCCACTGCACTTTTACTCCCCATTGTAAGTCTCTGTCCTCTTAGCATTTCTCCTTTATTTCCTTTCCCTGCAATTGTTATGCACTCCTGCTTTTTGTCCTTCTGTCTCTATTTGTATTCTTGTGTGAGCAGAGACAGAGAACGAGCAAATGGGTTGGGAATTGTGCTGGAAAGCAGGCTCCCTTGAGGATCAGAGCTGTTGCAGCTACACTTTCTGCTGCACAGGTCAGAGCAGAGGTGCAGCTGCATTGCTCAATACTGCAGATAAATGTAAAGGAACAGAATCTTGGCTATATATACCACCAGGTTTATATATATAAATCTATACCTATATCTATATCTATATCTATATCTATATCTATATCTATATCTATATCTATATCTATATCTATCTATATCTATCTATCTATCTATCTATCTATCTATCTATCTGTCTATCTATCTATATCTATCTCAGTGTAGCCCTCTGCCAGCCAGGTGAGCCAGGGGTAGGCTCTCTGGGGCTGTGTGTGTTGTTGGTAGGATTTCTGCTGTCTGGGCTGGTTTGTCCTGTGCTCCCACCTCCCCTGTCCCTGAGCTGATCCAGAGCCAGCTCGTGCATCTCTGAACGCTGCTATGCTCTGTAGGCAGACTCAAGGGTAGAACCATTCATGTGTTTAGATTTCCACCTCCCAGTGAAGCAAATGTCTGTGAAATCAGTCAGATTTTTTTTTTTCTCTCTGCTGTCTCAGGAGACTGTGTATCCTGCTGGGAGGAATTCCGTATTCCTCCCAGAAGTCTGTCTCTGTGCAGAGAGGTGTTTGTTTTGACGGGCTTCTCAATCTTCAGATGCGAACCAAGGACGTGCAGACTGTGTTGTTGAGTTTTTAACTCATCTCAAACCAGCTTGTGTCTGGAGAGGCTGCCCTGTCCTCCACCTCTGCTGCTCTTCTCAGAGGTTTGGTTTGTTACCTGTGCTGCTGTGAGCATGGCTTGAAAGGCAGGCACGGAGCTGAGCACTTGTTTTCCTTCTGTAGGGTTAGTTAGTGTTCAGCCAGGTTCTGCTCCTGCTGGAATTCACAGCCCTGTCACCAAGGGAAAAGGGCAGAATCCTGCAGGAAGAGCTGAGCTGGGAAATCAGGTGGGTTTAAGGCATGTGTGGAAGTGCCCCATTGATCTGGACGCTGCAATCCAGGGTGGTGACTAATGGGGAGAATCAGATATAAAGCAGATTTTCTTCACTAGTCCATATAAATGCCTTTAAGCATCAGGTATTAAACATGGAGTATTAAAAAGTTAGTATTTTAACTTTACTCTTTGGAAAGAGGGGCTAAATTATTACTATTTTGCCTTTTGACTCCTCTCACCTTACTGATCTTCTACCTTGCTGGACATCTTTCTTTGACTAATGAATATCATTTTTTTGCCTTCCAGTAGCAAATAGAGTGTTGGAAGTACAGACTTGTACTGCCAGCATTGCCAATCTACTCTTGCCAGCTGATTAATCCTACAGCTTTGCTATGAGTCAGGTAGAGAAAGGGTTTTTACTTCATTCTGGATGAAATGTTTACCATCTGTCCTTCATGTCTGCATTGCAGATGTCAGCTGGACTAACAGCTGGAGGCCTGTTCAAGACTGGCAATGTTTATATTTCTAAAAAAAAAATATCACTTTGCTTTGGCAAATGTTGCTTTTGCTTATGTAGATTTTAAGTAGTTTCACTCCTACGTTGAAGTTGCAGCACAGAAATGAGCTGCACTGTCACTGGTGAGCAGCTTTGACCCTCAGAAAGCTCCTCTGTGTAGGATCCCTTGTGGAGGAAAACAGGGAGTTGTAGTGTGACAGACAAACAATTCCACATGCTGAACATTTTGGATTCGTAGGATGTTCCAAAAAGTAAAATTATGCTGTGTGAAGAGGCTGGTGGTAAGGGTGGTGTGGGGTTAGACTTCTGGGGACTGTTATGTAATGGAGAATTCTACTGATGTGGATTTTGGCTCCACTTGTTCCACTTGCTAAGGTAAATAATTGTTAGTATTTGCTGAAGTAAATACTTATTTTCTTCACAGATAGGCTTTGAAGACAGACTGGCTAAACAAATGCTCACACTGAACATTACTGAGCTGGATAGAGACATTTCTGTATTGCTGTTTTTAGGAAAAGCTACAAGCTTAGAACAAGAGACGTTTTGGCACATGCTCAAGGAAGAAGAAACACAGGCAATGGAATTCCTAAAATATATTCTTGAGGGAAGTCTGGAGCTAGTTTCAGGATTAGCACAGCAATGTCTGTATACTTCTATGGCAGTATTATTACAGCACTTTTAACTTACTTTTCTTTTCAGTGGAGTACTTAAAGCTACTTCTGGGGAATATTTGGTCGAAAAGTCATAAAATACTCTTAGCATCCTGTCCTTTATCCAGCTGAGCAGTCCTTGTTTGCCTGTTTGGTGTTGGAAGTTCAGTGTAGAAATTGCAAGGAAGAAATATTCCATCTGTTCTTACATAAACTTGGGCAGGTAACTTCTCTTTAGTCTTGTCATTTAAAATTGCTGTTGTGACAGCAGCTGAAGGAGTCTTGAGAAAAATACATTAATTTTATTTTTATTTACTTATTTGCTGTTGTGGTGTAGATTTGACTGCAAATGAAAAACTGCCCTAAGTTTTTAATAAGGTTTTTTCTTGCATGTGCCCTTTTTATATTTGAAAGCCACACTCACCCTTTTGTATTGAGTTCTGAGGGATATCTGTTTTATTTTTTAGTAAAGGTTGAACCTGAGGCCACATTCTGGCTGTAACAATTGATCACCCAGGTTATTTTTAGTATCACCTGCATGACTGCCATCCACTGAAATTAATTTGCTTTTGTAGGCTCTGGACTATGGTACGGCCTTGAATTTATTTTTGAATTATGACAAGTTTGAGTACTCATGTTAATAGTTAGTGGGGAAAACTGTGCTTAGTGTAAAGAAAGACTGTCACATACTTGAAAGTATCATAGCTCAAAATTAGCCAATTAGAATAATTGTCTACTTCAGACTTATTTTTTGAATTCCAGAGGCCAACTGGAGTGGCAACCAACTTTATATAAAAAAGAAACAGGCTCTGAAAGATAATTAAATAGTGTCTGTTGGAAAAATGATGGCTCCCACATCAACCATGTTTACAGCAACTAGAAACTGTCTCACAGTTTTCTTTAATCACGTCTGGGTGTTTTCAGCACTGTAAAACATGAAACCTAATGGGTTTTTGTGGAAGAGTGAAACTGAATAATAGTGATTTTAGCACTCACTAGATATTATCTGATAATTCTGCTAGCAAATGTTTGCAAGTGAGAGGAGGCTAATGGTGGTTTTTTATGTGATTTATAAATACATTGATTAGGGAGTTCTGATATGCCTCCCTTTTTGAGCAAGTATTTTAACCCAGTGAGAATCTTCTGCAGAGACTCACCAGCCTGTTTATATTGATTGATAGTGATTACTCAAGGCATTCTCCTGAGTAGAGCAGTAGAATTTATTTTGTATGTACTGGATAATGCTGCTAAATCCTGAGTAAGTACCTGACTGAATTATGCTTCATGAAGTGCATTGTGATTCAAGGAGCAATAGCTGAATTTCTTTTGATTTTGTTCCCTTAATTAGGGTGGTGACTCATTAGTTTATTTATCTGTAAATTTTATTACTGAGATTAGCTTATTGGTTAAGAATACTAAGATAAAGTACCCAAGTTACTAAGTTAAAAATACTGAAATTGTTTTCTGGAGAAAACAATTTAAAACTTTTGGGATGTTGTATACAGAGGGGCTTGACTTGAATCTCACATGATGTCCAGTATGATGTTACTGGTTTGAATTTACCTGTTAAATATTCTCATGGTATGCAGGTCTTCTAATTTTTCATTTTAATTTTAAAATAAAGGGAAATATTTAAATCAGAGTTATTTAAAATGAACTTTTTTTTTTCATGAGATTTTTCTTTCTTCTTGAGTTTGGTGGACAAGTTAATTTATATGTGGCTTTGCTTGTCACCAAATACTTAAATCACTTTCCAGCTCAATGAGGTGCAGTTGATGTCTCTTACACCCTGACAGCCAGACTTCTCTGTATCTGGAATTTCCAAAATGAAGTCAACTGTCTAGAAAATTGCATGAAAACCTGAAATGGTGAATAAAATGACAGCGATTTGCTGTTGTCTTCATTTTGTGCTTTGTTTAAGCTTTTAGGCCTAAGGTGGTCTGGAGAATCTGTTTTGGCTTCAGATGAGTACTCCCCTTCTTAATGCAAAATTAAGAAATGCTGAATAGTGTGAAGAAAGTTTGATTCAAAAATCTGAACAGAGCTGTTGAATTTGCTTTATTCCACTTCTGACTTTTCCAGTTCCTTGCCTCTCCCACTCCAAGCAGTGCAGGGGGATGTGGGGGTTGTAGTAAGTTCATAAACCTCCTGCTCCTTCCTCACACTTTTCCCCTGCTCCAGTTTGGTGTCTCTCTGTGGGATGGAGTCTTGTAGCCTTGGTTCCATGCCTGAGGTGTTTTGGTTTTCTCAAATTCTTTTCCCAGGGAATTTTCTGTAAACAGGAGAAGTGTTTTTGTAACTGTATGTTATTCATTCCTCTTCCTAGGAGGGACTTCTTGATGTCCCTCTGGTCTGACCAATGTGACTGAAGAGGTTTGCCTTTGTTTCACCAATCAAATTGGTCTGTGTAAAATAGTATAGAAGGGAGACACATCCCAAAAATAAAGGAGTCATTTTCAGCCTTCTGAATCTCAGAGGCTGTGTCATTGTAGTGTAAAACAGAGTCAGGAGTCCTCCAGGATAAACCTGCTCCTGCCTGTGCCCTCCATGGGATGGGTTTTTTTCAGGACACACCCATCTGTTGTGGTGTTGGAGGTACAGCAGTAAAAAGAATTCAGAATATAAACTTCTAAGCACCCACTGGATGTGGCAATGCTGCACCTGGGAGTTCTTGGGAGTAGAGGAGCACCAGCAAGGTTATGGAGAAATATTTTATATGTGGCTATATATATATATTTATTCTGTAAATGAGTGCTGTGCAGTATGTGGATATTGCACTAGTAATTTTCATGCTGTGTGATTTTCTCTGTTCCAGGGAGTATGACTTCTGCAACGTCACCTATCATTCTGAAATGGGACCCCAAAAGTTTGGAAATCAGGACTCTCACAGTAGAGAGACTATTGGAGCCACTTGTTACCCAGGCAAGTATCTTTGGTTTGTTTTCTTTCTTCCTTCAGCCTGATGCTGTATTTACTCTTTTTATGTAATTATCTTAATAGTATTTGATAATAAAAACATGAGCAGTTTTTGTTCGTGATCTCTGTTGGAAAGCTCTGTTCAAACGTGTTTAGAGACTCTTGTTCTAAATAATTTATAGTCTCAAAATGTGAGCAGGAATACAGTAGCAACAACTATTTACTTATGTCTGTCTTAAAAAGCAATTTAGAAACTTAACAAACAGTCAGTCAAAGATAGGGATCTGACTGAGTCATGCTGCTGGTTTGTTATTTCACCATGAAAGACAGGTTAAAAACAAAAACAAACCAAAACCAACCATCCAAATTACAGAAACTATTAAAACCTGATTCATTTTATGCTGCCATCATTAGGAGTGTGTGTAGAGGCCTGGTGCCTTTCTGTTTCTGAGTTGCTGTTAATAGTGGAAAGCTGCTTCTTTAATTCCCCCCAAATGATGTCTCTGTGTGGTTCCTCTGCTCTTTCTGTGAGTCACTTTCCAAAGAAATGACATCTGGTTGTCTGTCTTTGTTTTTGAAAAAAAATTATGTTATTTCTCTACAAATTATTCTGGACATGAAAATCTCTAACTGTGTACATGACTTTATAGACTCAAGGCAGAGAGTTCTTTCATTCCACATGGTGATAAAATGGTGATTAACTTCCATTATAAACCCTGATAATTTTATTCTTGATATGAAAGACTAAAATCCTCAATTCACTGTGAAACCAACTGAAAATGAGGTTGCCAGCTCTCTGTTATTCTGGTACTGATGTTGGCCCAGCAATTGAAGCTGCTGTGCACCAAGCTCTGTTGTGAAACCCAAGTTACTGGGTCCTCTGTGAGGGAATTTCCCACTCTCCTTTTGCTCTGTTTTCCACTGCTTTGCCCAGAGAAGAGAAAACATCAGCCCAGAAGGGAAAGTACCATTGTAGCTTCATAGTTTCACCAGGTGCTGGGCTAACTTTGGGCTCAGCTACTCTTTTGCACCTTTGTTTGATAGTACGCTTGAGCTAATGTAAATCAAGAAATTACAAGCTGAGCTACAGGACCTGGATTTCTTCAGTGATAAAAACTCATGTTCTCAAGATTGTATTTTGATGAGGAACAATGTGTTTCTATTTTAGCAGCATGTCAAGGAGACTAGGGAAAATAAAATGCTGTCAAGAGAGGGTAGAGAAATGTTAGGCTATTGTTTTATTCAACTTTTATGAATATTTCCATTCTGATTTCTTCTTTTCATAGGCTTCTAGATAATATGAATAAATAAATAAAATAAAAGCCTCCTTTTTGAACATGTAATTTGATTTCTTGTGTTAGGGAAATAAGTGGTTTTGCTTATTTCCCTCTACTTTGATTCCAGTGGAGTATGTTTGACTAAAACGTGTTTTGTATGTTCCACACAAATGTAATCACGAAAACTCCAAGTGATGAAAAATGTGTTACCTTGAGATTGTGTTTATCTGTTGCATTCCTAGCTGAGGTTATTCAGCTGCTTTTTCTGTTTTTCTCAGATAAGTTAACGATCATCCCAGTTTTAAAGACTTTTTATTTTTTTTTTCCTCTGCCTGAAGTTGCATTTGCAATCTGGTCAGGTCAGGAGCAGTCTCTGCTTTTCCTCTGCAAGAGCCTCCAAGAGATTCCACGTGCAAAGATTGGGATCTCCTTAAAAAGTTCCAAAGCAATTTCCTTCCTGAGAGAGAGAACATCTAATTTAAAACTTTATCTTGGCAAATACACAAATAAATAAATAAATAAATAAATCTATAGGTATTTAATCCTGTTCAGTCTGAGCTCTGAAGTTCACTTGTGGATTCAAATGAGCTGGTGAACGAGGAGATCACAGAGATGGGAAGTTCTTTCCACAAGGAAAAAGTTTTTCATGGAAAGAATAATAAAGTACTGGAATGATCTGCCTGGGGAGGTGGTGGAGTCACTATCCCTGGATGTGTTTAAAGAAATACTGAATGTGGCACTTGGTGCCATGGTTTAATTGAGGTATTAGGGCTGTGTTGGACTTGATGATCCTGCAGGTCTCTTCCAACCTACACATTCTGTGATTGTGTCACAGGTCACTGGGTAGAAGAGAGAGATTTGATGGCCACAAAATGCAGCAGAACATTGCTGCAAAAGTTCCTGAGCAACCTTTGAAGGCAGTCCTGCTTCCATAGAGTAATTCAGGTTGGAAAAGCCCTCCAAGATCATGGAGTCCCACCTGTGACCAGTCCCCACCTTGTCCCCAGCCCAGAGCACTGAGTGCCACATCCAGGCATTCCTTGGCCACCTCCAGGGATGGGGACTTCAAACCTTCAAACCTCCCTGGGCAATTCCAATGCCTGAACACCCTTTCAGTGAAGAAATCCCTCCTGATGTCCAACCTGAGCCTCCCCTGGCACAGCCTGAGGCCACATCCTCTCATTCTCTTGCTGATTGTCTGGGGGAAGAGGCCAATCCCCACTTTGCCACCACCTCCTTTCAGGGAGCTGCAGAGAAGCTTTGACCAGCAGTTTGGAGCAGATGGAATCCTGAGCCACCTACAGCCAAAATTTCCCTGATCCTATGGTTTCCATCACCACCAGGACAAATTCATGTTTTATTTTGGTATTCACACTTCAATAGTCAGAGTACCCTCTTGTTCTCCAAACTGTGTATGATTTTGGACAATGTTGGAAAAACTGGAAATCGTCGTACATGAGTTTTAGGGCTCCAAAAATGCTAATTTAGCCTTTTGTGTCTGTGAACTCAGACTCTGAACTCAGTGTATATATAGGCACATGACTGACAGATTTCCAAATGATGGAACATCCACTGGTTTCTACTTATACTTCAGAGAGTAATGCAGAAATGTGATGTGGATTTGACAAAGAACGCCTCCGTGAGTCAGGGTAGGAGAATGGTGCATTAAAAGTGAATTTTAGACAAGTTCATTAGTGTTCCAGATGAGAAAATATGGATAACCTTGGAATTGATTTAGAAGAAATTATAAGACAAGAAGGTTGTCTGAGCTGGAGGCAAAGGAAAAAAAAAAACCCAAAAATCCATTAACTGATCATGAGAATGCATTAGAAATGACAGAACTGCATTTATTCTAGGAAGCCCTGAACTAGCAAACTAATTAAAACTTGGTGTGGCTGTCAGAGATGTGAGAGGATTGCTGGGGTACCCTGTTCCCAGTGCTTGTTGTCATGGTGGAGGAGGAGCAGGTAGGGCCTGTCACGTCATTTATTAACTTGCCATTTCTGAGGTTTTAGGAGAAATACATGCTGGAAAAAAAAAATCATCAGAATTTCTGTTCTCCGCAGTGTTGAAATTACTAATTGGAATGTGTTTCTTTTCTCTGGCTATAGTGTCACAATTAGCTAAAAAGCATAAGGTAATTAGATTTAATGCTAGTCTTGTTTTCTGGCTTTTTTTATTATAAATTTTATAATTTTTGATTCCATGACATTTTTGTAAGGAAATATATAGCTAAAACATATTCTCAAGGCTTGCTGCCTGTTACTCTCACCTTCCTGCATAGTAACCAACTGGATTGTCATTTTATTTGTTAGACTGTGGGTGGTTTTCCTAAGAAAAAAGAATTACACTTTGGAAGGTTTTAACTGCAACTACACAATATTTTATGTATAGCTGAAAAATAAGACTTTTGGAGGTTGTCCATAAGGAGTCAGGGAATATTTTTTATGTTTCTGGTGGTTTTGAGTGGTAATTAAAGAAGAATATGAATGCAATGTATATATGTAAAGAAGAGAAAAGAAATAAATGCCAACTATAAACCACCAACATCCCTGCAATTGTTTTTTGGAAAAACACCAAAAAATAATCACGTATGTACACATGGATGAAAAGATGAACGAGCTGTGTCAAGTTTTTGAAGGTGAGAAGATGAGACTTGCCCTCTTGCTAAGATTTTAATTTTCTCATGTCAGTCTGCAGTTCTTTTCATTAGTTTGGCTTAGGAATTTTAAATATTCAGCCTATGTGGCTGTTTTACAACTGTGCCTTTATTACCAGAGCCATGCAGCAGCTGGGCCTTTTAGGATCTTTACATTTTTGGGCTGTTATTTGTTACTGCAGTTTTAACAGCAGCACAAATAATGGTGAGCGTTCCTGTTGCAGATTGTTCATGAGTGATTCTGTTTTCCTTCAGGATGACACATTTTTGTCCTTCAAGATTTGCTGGGAAGACACAGTTCTGAATTGCAGTACATGTTTTTTGTGGGTTTTTTCCCAATAAGTTTAAGATGCCAGTTACAGGATCTTAAAGGAAGCAAGAGTATATCATAAAGCAAACAAAACCAAATGATTAATGATTTTGCATTTTTTTAAATAATAGCATCACTCAGTAAATTAACTGCCTATACCGATGAAATAAATAAGTCATTGGGTAAAATTCCAAATAGTTTTATTTCATGTAGTTTATGTAGAAAATCATAATAATCGTGGTTGATGTTATTATTCATTAACTTGGGACTAATCCACTCCCTTGTACTCCGTGTTTGGAAAATGGGCAAATGTGTATATTGGCATAAATATAACTGTATTCCTAACCATTCCAATTAATTGGATATTAGTTACATTTGGTAAACCTTAGCTTTATTGCACTTGAACTCTAAATCTGGTGTGATTTTTCCATGGGAAATACATTATTTATTAGTCTTGTCAGCTGCATTTGAACCACAGCTTGACTTTTGTTGGGTTGGTGAATGCCTTCGCATATTTCAAACAAATTTGGGAGAAGGTGTGTAATGGAGCACTTTCTGCCTGATACCTGTTGCATTTGTTTTAGTAATTGCACTGAATTCTCCAGCAATTTCTGTATTTGATAACTGGATTCAGCTGAAGTTGCCTTCAAGACAGACCCAAGGGAAAATTAATTATAAAGGTTTATTTTTTGATCATTCAAGCCCAATTCAAGTCATATAATAAGGTCAGAATAACTAAGGTTATTATGACCTTAGTAAGGTCATAATAAGCAGATACAACAATATATAAATATTATTTATATATATATTTATTTTTTTTATTGAACAGGACTGTTCCCTCAATAGTGAAGCTAATTCTTGTTTAAGCTCTTTCTGTCAGAGCAGTCCCAAATCTGTGGTGTTTCTGGGAGTGTGCACCAGCCTTCCCTGGCATGGATTAGGGGATGGCTGTTCCATGCCTGGGAGACAAATCATATCAAAAAGAAATATGGAACTTTTCTGTCTGAAACTGAACTGTAAACATTTTTATGAAGTTATTATTTTGAATAGGAGGAGAATCCTCTTTTGTGTCTCCAGCATTATAGAATCATACAGTTGTTTAACTTGGGAAAATCCTCTGTGTGGGCCTGATATTTCTGAGTCTGAGAGATTTTAGCCTGCTAGCAGCTGCTAACTTTTTCCCAAAGAAAAATTTCCCAAGAAAACTTCTTCTCAAAACAATCTTGGCAAACATCTCAAAACAATCTCCAGGTGGTGTTTTGCTGTTTCTCTGGTTTAACCAATGGGATTAGAGAGGTGTCGTTCCTATTCACCAATCATGTTGGGTCTGTATTGGAACACCTTATAAAAGGTGGTAAGATTTAGACAATAAAAGCCTTTTTTCTATGCTCTTTGCCTTCTGAAATATTTGGAGTCTCTCATCTTTCTTTTGTGTCCTACAACGACACCTCTGATATCACCAAGTCCAACTTTTCCCCAGCACTGCCACGGCCACCACTGACCTGTGTCCCCAAGTGCCACATCCACACAGTTTTTGAATCCTGCAGCTGTGGGGACTCTATCAGTGCCTTGGGCAGCCTGTTCTGGTGCTTGACCACCCTTTCAGTGAAGAAATTTTTCTTGATACCCAATCTAAACCTCCCATGGCACAACTTGTGGCCATTTGCTCTTGTCTTAAATCTGTACTTAATTATCACTTAAAATAATTCCTGAACTGAAAACCACCAGCTGCCTTTTTACTTCAGGATGTTTTCTCAACCATTGGCTTCTGAGAGGGGATCTGCTGCACTCTGGCCATCCCTGTTTCTTGTTTGCCATTGGATTCAGTAACATCTGTGCCTCTCTGTCAGCTCTAGTTGAGATCTTCTCAACGTGGAGACTTCTTGTGCTGTCTATGAGAACCTTCAGCTAAATTTTGTCTTTTCTATTTTAATTCTGCTGTGCATGAAAGCTGCAGGGTATTTTTGGTATGCAGTGTCCTGTAAGGTCTGGACCTTGTCAGTCTGTACCTCCCATTTTATTTACTGTTTAGAGGTGTTTATGGTTGTATTTGTACTTTGGAATTTATGCATGTGCAGGTTGGCATTTGCAGGGGGGAGAAGGAGATCTCAGAGGGCTTTAGATCTCATCCATTATTCCCATGTTCTGCTTTCATGGAATGGTGGTTCTTAACTCAGAGCAATGCAATATGATGGCTGCTTTTTCTCCTCTCCTGCTGCACAAGCCAATGTGGGAAAGATGGTGAGAAAATTTGTCACTGGTGTATCGTAGCTGGAAATGCATATTGTGCTGGGAGTATCTTAGGTGTGCAGTCAGCTGTGGCTGAGAAAGCTCATGGCTAAAATGAGCCTGCTCTAATTCAAAATTCTTTGTATTAAATGCTAGATTTTTCATGCATTGGATAACTCCCCAATTTTCTTCATCATTAGGCAATGATTAGTGGCTCAGGGTTACCATAAAATGTTTTTATCTTTATGTGATACGGACAAAATCATTGTCTTCCCAGAATGGTTTGGTTGGAAGGGACCTGAAAGATCCCCTTGTTCCAACTCCCTGCCATGGGCAGGGACACTTTCCACCATCCCAGATTGCTCCAAGCTCTGTCCAGCCTGGCTGACTCTTTCCTGTAAGTGTAGGGAAGAATTAGTGCAAGCAGTTTCACTGCTGGAGCCCAGGAATGTCCCTGATCCTGTCTCCATCCTGCATCCTGAAATAGTATCTTTGGAACTTGTCTAGACAGCTTTCTAACCCAGTTCTGTTCTTGCAGATGGTTTTCTGGCAGCTTTCAGGGAAGACTTTTCAGAAAATGTTCTTGCCTGGGATTTCAAAACTCTAATCAGGAGGATCAAACTAATTATTGAGGTGTTTTTCTTCTGCCTGTGTCCTTGAAGATGTATAGAGAGGCCCAGTGAAACAGAGATGAGCCTTTTTCATGTCCCCAAATCCACAACTCAGCAGGTTCTTAACAATCCTGTTGATTTAATTTGGGTCGTCCCTGTAGAAGGAGAACATCTAAAGGTTTTGAGGGAAAATTGGCTTTGGTTGCATTTTTAGGTGATTTTTTCCCAGTTTGCTTGAAAAGCAGTTCTGTGTTTTGGAGTTGTTTCCAGAATATCTTGTGGACTACCTGTCACTTCCAAAATTCCTCAGGGTCAACAAATATATTAGCAAATAACATTCATCTTCTTTTATGTTAAAAACACTAATTAAAGCAGGATAGGTATATCACCTTATGTTTTAAAAGATGATTGCATAGTTGAAAGGCTGTGGCACTGATATAAAATAAGAAATAGATTTTCATTTTGGCTGATAAGCAGGTTCTTGTTGATATCGTGAACTTTCATTTACTCAAGGTGTTTGACACATTTTTTTTTCCAGTGGTTAAATGAAAGACTACAGAATTACTGAAGCAGGTACAGTGCTAATATACTAATTTGTATAACTGGAATGTTTGTAAGTCTACGATTTTTTTATCATACAAATGTAGTGTTTTAGCAGAGGGGCAACTTGAAAAAAAATGTTTTTCATATCACTAAATGTGAATCCAATGTATTAAAATAAAGAATTTTAGTCAGATACTGTATGAGCAGGATCTTGGTATGGTTTGTTAATCAGCAACTTCAAAACAGCTGTTCAAATATCCAACTGAATGTGAGCTCCTCATAACGTGATAAAATGATCCTTAAGTGCATCAGCTGCTGGGTGTAAAGTAAATTTTATTTAGGCATTATTATTGTTGCAACATAGTGTATGTTAATGAGATTATTATTGGAAGGATTTCCCCTTCTCAAAAAAGCTGTTGACAAATTGGAATGAGATCAGAGAAGAATTATGTGAATTATTGTGGTTTTGTCTTTTAATTCAGGCCTAAAGACTTTGGATGCATTTCATCTATACAAAGCCTTATCAATGAAAAAGAAATTGTCTTAAATTTGCTGCCAGTATAGATTTTGAGACTATTTCTGGTAGCATTGAGAGGGCAAATAATGTTTTACGATTCTAATCGAAACTAAACTAGAATATGGGATTCACACCCTGAAACTAAAACAGCCAAACAACTAAACACCCTCAGCAAGGATTTTGGAGTAGGTATTTGCAGAAGTAGTAACTTAGTTAAGAGGTATTATGAGCTCAACCAGTGTATGATTGTGTATGAGCAAGAGGCTGTCTCATAGTGAAGGTTTTTTATTAATCCTACAAAATCCTCTGACTTGAAAATGAAATGATAAGTGAATATAAACAATAAATAAAATGTAAATTACCTACAAACTGGAATAGTACTCCTAGAAAGATGGGAAAATCAGTGCTACCAGAATCTTTGATGAGGAATTGGATGTATTTTTGAAGTGTGGGACTCATGAGGCGTTTTAAATCCTGGAGTCAGTTTGGGGCCCTCACTCCAAGGCAGACACTGAGGGGCTGGAGAGAGTCCAGGGGAGGGAACTGAGAGTTGGGGGTTGGTTGGAGAATCTTTCTTTGAGGCAAAGTTAGAGGTTACACTTCCAACCACATTTGTCCAAATCCAGTTCAGTTTTCAGATCCCAGAAAATAACTTTCCCCCAGCTGAATCTACTGACAAAGCCGCCTGAAGGACATCGTCATCACCCTCAGCATTTTAGGTTATAGGAATTTTTCTGCTTTGGCCTTTGGAATTGGTGAATCTCTTACTGTTGTAAGTTGGATTATCGGTCCTTTTCTCCTCCCCTCAGGTCCTGCTTTAGGAATTCACTGAATTATTCCTGTTAAAATCTGTCCTCTCCTTGCTCTCTGAAACAGCAATGACCAGGGCAGTGATTGTCCCTCTGTCCTGGGCACTGGTGAGGCCCCACCTTGAATTCTGTGTCCAGTTCTGTGCCCCTCATGACATAAGAGAGACCTGGAGGGGCTGGAGAGAGTCCAGGGAAGGGAACAGAGCTGGGGAAGGGTCTGGAGCCCCAGGAGCAGCTGAGGGAGCTGGGAAAGGGGCTCAGCCTGGAGAAAAGGAGGCTCAGGGGGAACCTTGTGGCTCTGCACAAGTCCCTGACAGGAGGGGACAGCCGGGGGGGTCGGGCTCTGCTCCCAGGGAACAGGGACAGGAGGAGAGGGAACAGCCTCAGATTGGGCCAGGGGAGGCCCAGGGTGGATATTTGGGAACATTTTTTTCATGGAAAGAGTTGTTAAGGGAGTGGAGTCCCCATCTCTGGAAGTGGTCAAAGAAACAAGTGTGAAGTGGCACTTGAGGGTGCAGTGTAGTTGTCCATGGTTAATGGTTGGACTTGTTGATATTAAAGGTATTTTCCAACCTTAATAACTCTGTGAGCTGCTTTAGGTCCACCAGGAGTCATAAAACTGGGAAAATTATTGCTGGAAGAACAAAACCCTGCAGAAATGGGACAGAAAGAGGATCAGAGAAAAATTATGTGAATGATTGTGGTTTTGTCTTTTAATGGGGGCCTAAAGACTTTGGGTGCATTTCATCTATACAAATGCTCATCAATTAAAAAGAAGTTGTCTTAAATTCCTCTTTCTGCATCGGCGAGGAGGCAGGGAGCAGGGTTGCTTATTTTCTGTCATCGATCAGATTTGCCAGAGGAAAGAGAAAATAGATACACCACCCCTGTGATTAAATATGTATGTTTCTAATGACTTTGGGAGCAATTTGGATATTGAAGTTTGCAATCCATCTTAGCTTCATTCTTCAGATTGATCTGAAAATCTTACTCACTTTCTTCTTTTTCATTAACTTCGTTAGCTGTGTGTGTCATCAGTCTGCAAAAGTTGGAAAGGATGGAAAATAATCCTAATTACAAAAATAATACCCTAATTACAAGATTTTGCTTTGAGGTGTTAATTAACCTAATTCTAATGATCCGTGTTCTGAGAAGCAGTGGCAGTTTCTGTTCCATTGCCCTTCAATATGTATTTCTGAAGGCTGACTGATTTATTTGCAGTTCATAGGATTCAGGGCATGGGTACATGGATATTTTTGGTTTGTGTTCTGTGTGTTTCCTATGTTAATTTCTTTGGAATATTGATTGCATTGGGTGTGCAGCTTTTAATGGATCCAAGTAGAGTTTTTGGTAATCTTTGACTGTTTTATGAAATGATTTAAATGATTGATTTTTTTTTTTTTTTTTTTTTTTTTTTTTTTTTTTTTTTTTTTTAGCTAGAGAGATCTGAGCTTTTGGTGTATTTTAAAGATGACCTTGATTTTCAGCCAGAGAAATTTTGATACAATTTTGACTTAAGAAAATGGTGTAATTGTGCCTTAAGTACATGGTGTAAATTCCCATATTTATTTTCCTGTTTGGTAAATTGATTTTCAGTATCTTTTCTCACAAGCTCATCAGTGGTTGGTGTTCTCAAATATTATGTGTCTGAGCAGCAAATGCTCAGATTGGGAAGAAATATCCTCTTCTACTTGTCTCTTTCAATGGGATGATTAATATTTTCCCCTTTATATATTTCAGTTTCTCTCTTATTTAGTCTATTTCTCTGTACTCCTGTAGTACTTTGGTACTCATTGATGAGACTTCAAACCTTTTACTAATTTACAACAAGGGTATTAAGGATAAATCTCATGCTTAGCTTATTCAACACTGATTAATTCAATATTGTGCAGATGACCTTTGATGAATACACAAGGAATATATCTCTTTGCTGAGTAGAAATTTTCCTTTCTGTAGATATCTGTTTTTTAAAAGAAGTCTTTTTAATATCCTAAATGAAGTCGGCACTAGAATTTTCATTCTCATTCACTTTCTTGGGTCAGTGTGGAACAAGGGACTATCTGCACAAATTTCCTCTCTTCCTCCATGAATAAAAGGGCGTTGAGTCAAAAAAAAAAAAGCATAATCATAACAGAGTAACCTTAACACTTAATGTGAGTATGATGTTTGAAAGATGAAAATTGATGAAATTGATTATATGTAACATTTAAAACTAAGAAATACAGCTTAATTTTCACTTGAGAAACTGGTAGTGGGGAAGAGGATAAACCAAAATGATTGGGTTAGCATGGCCAGATTTTGGTAGTGAGGGGACTACAAGGTCCAGTGAGAAGCTTCTGGAAACTTCCCCACCTCCATGGAACCAATTCCAGCCAGCTCCAGGATGGACTCACCACTGGACAAGGCTGACACCTGTGCACTTCCTTGCTCTAAATCCTTATCTTGTTTGTACAAACAGTTAATCTCTTAAGTTTTCAGAGAAGGGTTTTGGAGAAACGAGATTTGCAACAGGAATTAGTTTTTCTGATTCATTTCATCTTGCTCCCTAGTAATGAAAATGTATTGTATCTGCTTATGCTGATAATAAATCCTTCCATTGGAAGGTGTTCGTGTAAAAGCATAATGAATCCAGTGTGCTGAATGGCTTCTGAATGTGGAGTTGTTTCCAGGGAATGTGTATTAATGTATTCCATTTTTTTCCCAGGGAATTACACATATCTGCACCCTCAGTGTGGAATGATTAAGCTTTTACTGTTCTGCTTGAAATACTTTAATTGGCAGGTAGCTTTATACTTTTCTGACAAGGATGCAAAAATTTGAGGGAAATGCATGCATATGAGGCATAACAACTATATCTATTTTAATATCTATATCTATATATCTATATTTTTCTTCTTTCTTTTCTGTCTTTTTGGTCCATATTCTTTAAATCTTCTTCATTCCTATGTTCCACCTCATAAGATCTCTGTGAATGCTTCCACAGCCTGTAATATTTGTATTTTTGGTTTCTTTTCAAGCTGAGGGACTCAGTGCTTTCCTGTATGTGCAGTGTGGTACTGTTGGCTGTTGGGATGTGGTGGATTAACAAAGTTTGTGGTAGTATTTTTACTCCTGGAAAAGTAAATGATTTTTATTTGAGCAGTTCCTGACACAACTGAAATACTTGTTAGAGTAGCTGGAAACATGCAGGTGTATCATTGGTGTAGTGCTGTGATCAGTGAGTTGATTTTATAATGGTCTATGCCCTGTAAAATAAGCATTTCTTTATGAGCCACTTACACGATTATTAAATCCCCTGTCCAAGAGATATCTTTATTTTGGAGTTTCTGAATTCAACAATGTTCCAGCTCACACGTTCAGGATGTATCAGGGTCACATCATTTGGTTCCAGCCAGAAATCCACTTTACACCCAACCCTTCTCACCCACAGCATATTTTTAATGGTGTCAAGTCTCAGGAATTCCTAAAAGGTAATTTAATTGTGCTTGTGTTTGAGCACAGAAGAGGAAAGTCCAGGCTATAATCTGCATGTATCCCCTTCCCTGTGTGGCAGAGAGCTCTGGGGACAGAAGTTTCTATTTCCTTGCTGGTTTGCTTGGCCAATAAGAAGAAATTAGGAACATTGTCTTCTATTTTCATATTTTGGTTGGTACCTTGTTGCTAGAGATTTCAGTGTCTTTGTTAGGAGCTTTCCTGTGTTTTTCCTTGGTTGTCTGTCAGGTTTTGTTTTACCCTCTCAAAGGGCATCCTGTGAGTCCATCTCTCTACTTACATTTTTGTTGTTTTGAGTACTGTGTAGAAAGTAGAGTTAGATTTTTGTTAAAGAAAAGGTGGAAAGGATGGTTTTTGACACTGGTAAAAATTGCAGCAATTTTACTGGTCTTCAGGGGATTTGGTCTCTTTTAAAAATTAACTTTCTTCTAGCAGTAGACAAGATGCAAGAGTGGAAATGATTATTGTAATCATCATCCTAGAGCTTTTTCAGGTGTTTAAATTTTACTGAACAAAAGTTACTAAGCACTTTGAAACTGAAGCCTGAAATTTTGAGCTCTGTTTAGCAGATCACTGCATAATATTTTATACATCTTTAATGAGGGATGAGTAATGCATTTGTTCTGCACACCTCTCAGCCTTTTTCACTGAACTGAAAGTGTCCAAGAGTAAAATTGATACAATCAAGTCACACAATTGTGTTCTTTTTTCAAGTGATTGGCCCTGCAGCTTTCTCAGTAGACATTAGAGTCTGTGAGGGATGCTAGCTGTGAGGTTTGTGCTTTGGTTTTGGTGGGGGTTTTTTGTGTTTTTTGTGAGTTTTGTGGTGGGTTTTTTTGGTTGTTTGATTTCAGTGCTTTTTATTTATTTTCTTTGTTTTGTGACTTTGTTTTGTGACAACCCAGCACCATCCCTTTAGGCTGGATGAGGCAGCAAAGATGTTAAACATCCATAGATCTTTTATTTTACATCTCTCGTGGAAATGAGATGGGAAGCCTGGAATATCAGTTTGTACTGAGCTCTGTGAGTTTTGTGTATAATCAAATAGTGGGTTTATACCTACTTTTGTCAGCAGAGAAATTAGAAACCAATTATGTCAAAAACTAAGGATAAATTAAGATGCTTTTTGAGCTTTCCTTCTCATTAACAGTGAAGCTGCTAAAGCTGATTTGCCCTGAAGTGGGATAGATCCTTCAAATGTCTTCTTGCAACCTTTCCTACAAGACTGCTGGGACAGGGAACCCAAAGGATCTTTAACCTTCTGTAACATCCTCATCCTCCTGGGCTCCCCTCCAGCCCTTTGCTCTCACCAGTCACTTGGGTTTGTCCTCAGGCCCCATCCTGTTCCAAAATACCTGTAAAACTTCAGAATTGCATGTCAAGAAAGTGAAATTGAATATTTTTGAACTGGAAGGCAAACGCCTGAAAATATTAAAGGTCTCATTCTTTATGGAATGGAATTTTGTAAAGGAAAGCAGTTTCAGAATATTGGAGGTGAGGGTGTGAGAAGTTCAGTTTCAGATTTTAGCTTCCTGTATGATGGATTTAGCTTCCTTTATGAAGGATTGTCTTACTGCTCCCATTTGACCATTTTTGTCTATTCTTACAAGTACTTCCCTTGGCCAAAAAAAATCTAGTTATTAGATCAGTCTAGGTCCTGTGATAATTTCTTCTCTTTTTTTTTCCCTCCTCCTTATTCTTCCTGGATATAAGACCTGGGTATTATTAAATTCTTTTCAGAATCATTGCTTTAAAAAAATTAGAAATCACTGCAATTTTAACCCAGAGGCTGTTTTGCCTTTTTTCAGGCCACACTCTGTGGTGGTCCTTGATTTTCTCTGCCAAACTCCTCAGCAGGTCCTTGCTTTTCCAGTTGTGTCAGTGTTCCTTAAGGCTCCCATGGTAATCTGCTTCCAGGTTCTTCTTTACCCTTGACTCTGACACAGCTTTTGAATTTGTGTGTTTTTTATTACACGAAAGGGCAGAAATAAGCAGGGTTGCATTTATTAGTTTAGAATTACCCATTTTAGGGAAGATCGTTTCAGGTTAACAGCCTGGTGGGTCTGGATTCATTGACTGGCTGCATATTGAATTTCATGAGGCTCATTTAAAGAAGTCTTCATTGGAAAGTCAGTCCTGTTACAGTTGTTCTGTGGAACTGGCAGTCTGAGCTGCAGGTTTAGTTGCAAATTTTGCATTGAATTGCTGGCAAACACAAAGATAATGCACACTGTGGATGAGTCAACTCAGTTGCAGTGAGTCAGGAGCTCTTCTAACGTGTCTTTTACTGATGTGGCCATCAGAACACTGAGGCTTCGAAGGAAGGTATAAAATTGGATGTAATATATCATTTTTTATATCCCTTTTCTCCATCTCACTACCCAGTACTGTACAGAACATTATCCTATTGATTTCCTCATTGGTGGCTGCTCTGAACTTGCACGAGGCTGTGTCGAGGTGGGGATGTGGGGCTGTCACTGTGCACTCTGTGAGGTGATGGATTTGTCACCACAGTTCCTGAACACTCTGCAAGGAGCTTATGGAGCCAGAAAATGAATATGTGTAATCAGCATCTCATTTCACAGAAGTCCAGCAGGGAAGCATTTCCATTTCCATAGGGTGGAACTATCAAAAACTTAATTGTGGCATCAAAATGTGCCTTTTGCTGGAGTCATTAAGTCCCACTTTTGTCCACTGAGAATATGTGGGAAACTTGATATTCATAAAGCCTTTATTAACATTTGCAATTTTGTTTTATACTCCTGCACAACTAATTTTTACTTTTCATGAGATTTTTATGATGTTGCTTGTCCTTGTAAATTTATTTATTGTGGCCTTACTTTAGTAAATCTCGTATGGGTTACTGAAGAACTTTACATAAAAAACATGATCTGAGGCTTTTTTATTGTGTTTTATTCTAGTTTGGCACATTTTCTTTTGAAGTAACTGAATCTCTGTATTTCAGATTTTTCTGAGACTTAGTCTAGATTTAGTTTTCATAGATGTTGGATTTAGTTAAGATTTTGTCTGGATACAAGGTACATATATGAAAAAAATAATAGCATTTTGCTTTACATTTTCCATATTGATCAGGTCAACACATTCTGTTGACTGTATTGATCAAGTCTGATTAACCACCTCAGACCTGAATGCTCAATTATTTTATGGCAAGATTCACACATTACTCAAACATTTTTCCTTTTATAGGAGGTGTTTCAGAGGAGGGTGATCCATCCACACACATTAAAAAAGGTGGGGAAGGAGGAAGGGAAAAAAAAAGTTTTGCTGAATCAGATTGTTTGGTGCTGGTTCTAAATGAATTTGGAAAATATGTTTTGAATATTTTCCCTTTTTTGATTGTATTGTATCCCCCAGCACAGTTAATATCCTAAAATTCCTTCTGCTTGGAGATGAGATGCAAGTGATGGTTCACTATTTATCAGGCATTTCTGTTTGCTGTGTCCTATTTATTCATTTGGCACACACCTTTATTTTTGTAAGTCATGGGAGGGATGGGAACTGGGTGTGCTGGGGAGCAAATGATGAGAATCTGGGAAATCACAACCCTTCAGGGGCCGAAATGCTCGTGGAATGAGTGCTCACAGAGCAGCCTTGTCTGAATTTCTGTGAGCACTTCATCCAAAACAAAGAAACTGCTTGCAGACCTCTCCTCCCAAGGTAAATTTTTATGACAGCAATGTTGTCCCTGAGTCTCTTACCAGATGTGTATAAAAGATCTGCAAAATCTCGTCATAATGAAAATCTGACCTGCCTTTGTCTCGCTTCCGAAGGGGCTGGTTGGAATAAAACATTGCTGGATGAGACAGCTGAGCAGTTGTCCCACTTCATGAAAGAAGAAAAATAACCAAAAAACTCAAGTATTTGGAGAATGCCATAGGCAATTGGAAATTTTTGGAGCTCAGAAGAGAGATTGCTGTTTGTGACACACGTTTGAGGTGCTGTGGTGCTGCAGGGATGATGTCCCAGTATGCTTTGAAAGAAAATGTCTGTAAAACATTACTGTTTGCTCCATAGGTTTTTGCTAGTATTTGTTTTTTTCCTGGCGTGGTTGCCCGGCAGTAGGATACAATGAAAATACATTCTTTTTTAGCCAAACTTTTATCAGCTCATCCAAAATTGGAGTATTTGTAAACTAAACTAAACTAAACTAAACTTAAGTAAAATGGGAAGATTTGCAAGCATTACGTTGTTATTTTTGGTGAGGCCCTGGCACAGGGTGCCCAGAGAAGCTGTGGCTGCCCCTGGATCCCTGGAAGTGTCCAAGGCCAGGTTGGACAGGGCTTGGAGCAACCTGGGATAGTGGGAGGTGTCCCTGCCCATGGCAGGGGGTGTGGAATGGGATGATCTCTAAGGTTCCTTCCAGCTAAAACCTTTCTGTGATTCTCAGATTCTCGAGTTATACAAACACTGCTGATTCAAGATCTGCATTACTCAAAGCAATGATTTTTTTTTTATAGTCTGACATAAGAGAGTGAAATTATGGTTTTTTAAAAAATATGGGTGAAAAACTGAGGTGTTGGACAAAGGTCCTGTGAGCTTTTGAATTGTTCCTGCTTATTGTTCATTTGGAGATTTCTGAAGGAGAGAGGTGTGGAAATCACTTGGTTTTGGAAAAGGTTGAAGATACAATGAAAAGCCAAAGCAGCCAATGCCACATTGGGCAGCCTCTTCTCCCTCTGCTGCCTTCCTGAACTGCACCTCTGCCATGCAAGAGATGGGGACACTGGGTCTGCTCAGCAAATGGGCTGTGAAACACTGGCAAAAAAACCATTTTTGAGTGATACTGGTCTGGAAATGGTAAAATTGCTGCTGATCAGCCTCTTCACAAAAGTGTAGTGTAATATCAACAGCCAGAGTGTGAAACTGGAACAACAGGGAAGACATAATTTCATGCAAATCCATAAATACTTGAAAGCAGAGTCTTAGTAGCACATTGTCTCAAGTCTAATATTCTTTACTTATTTGTTTATGAGCTGAGAGGAATTAAATTTTCCACTTTCCCATCCTTACAAGTTTGTGCTGTGAGAAATACTGTGGCATTTATAACGTGGTATCTTAGAATTCTGTTGCATGACTCTGGGATTTACTGGTTCATTTTTTTTCACTTGATTTATGAAAGCAATTGAAACTCCTGCTAATTTTACTGCAAGTACTTGTTTAGTGCTAAGGACATACTTAAGTGCTGTGCTGGCTACAGGTCTTCCTTGAAATTCCTTCCTGGTAAGAACTGGAATTTTCAGTCCTCTGTTTCTTTTTAGCTGTTGCTTGTTATGAACAAGTGGCAGTTAAAAGAAAAAAAAAAACAAACCCCAAAAAAGGGGAAAAAAATAGGATCTTATTCCTTTTAGCCTGTGAAATCAATAGGACTGGATTGATTTTTGTAGCTCTACTAAAGAGACATTTTTCTTAAGTGATACAATCTTAATTCTTTTTATAGTTGCGTAAAAATATTTTAAACATTTATGTTAACTTTGCTGTTAATGTGCGACAGGAAATTGCCTGTAAAATACATTTTAAAAAAGCATTAGGACTGATAAAAGTCCTACCTTGTAGATTCCACAACTGCCCCTATATTTATTTTAAATCATGTATGCTTTTAGATAGAGATTCCTACACGTAAATGTAAAATCAAATTATTCAAAGATGGAATAAACAGAAGTGCTTTTCCCTGTGAAGGAGCATTAGCGATAAAACCTTTTCTTTAAAAAAAATTTTCTGTATTCTGCTAAAGGAGTTACTCAAGCCTTAAAATTCTTATTTTTTTAAATGTTAGAATAAAAATTACACATCATGGCCTTTGCTATGCAGAGACTGCAGAAAGGTGATTAAAATGATGCTGCAGCAGAGGTGTTGGTGCCTAAACCTGGCACGGCGCGGGAGGAATGTTTTCTGTCACTCACCCAGCTGCTCTGACACATCTCTGCTTTCAGCACAGGGAGGTCTGGGCAGATTTATGGCCATCTCTGAACATATCTGTGGAGCTGGAACACAGTTTCTAGGCAATTCTTACACAGATTTTTCAGGTGGGGCCAAATACAGCTTTTAGTACTCTGGTAGCCAAGAAATAATTTTTCGATGGCGAAAATTGGTTCTGTTGAAATTTTCTTCCAGCCTTCTAAGAGGATAATGCACTGACACAGGAATTATCAGCTGCTGCATCCAGGCAGCCCCTTTCAAAGGCAAAGCCCTGTTAAAAACCAGCAGAAACCCCTGCAGGATGGATGCCTTGCTAAGACCTGATGCTGGGAAGGGTTGCCAGGCTGAGCTGGGGGTTGCTGTGTCTCCCATCTTTAGCAGTGCCCAGATGATGCCCTGGGAAGGCTGACCTGAAACAGAGACTGGAAAGAGCTAGACAATAAAGATATTTATTAAAAGGCCTTTAGGGTGCACCTTGGGCAGGACAAGAGCCTGGCCAGGGCTACACCCAAGGTGGACTCAAAATGGACACAAAATGGATGACCTGTCCCGAGGTCTCACACTTTTATAAGTTTTGGTCCATTTGCATATTGGGGTTTAATTGTCCAATTACAATTTCAGATTATGACGTCCCATCCTTCTTGTTTCTCTCTTCAGCCACCATTGTTTATGCTTTTGGGCCTGAAAACTTGTAATCATTGTCCTTGGTCTCCAGCAGGACAAGAATTTGTTTTGTCTCCCTACTCTGTGAAGAGAACTTACCAGCACTTAATATGAGGTTCAGAACTGCACCCCTAGGCAGCACAGAATCTGAAAAACATGAAAGCTAAAACTTAAGGCATCACAGGAGCAGGTGGCTGTGGGAGATTGCTTGGCTGGGTAAATTTTCAGGAATCACTCTCCTTGATTGTCAGGAGCCAAGACTTCCTCAGCCTCAGATTTGGGCAAAAAAGGAGGTAGAACATGAAACTGGTGAAGGTTTCACAAAGGGGGTGTGCAGGTTTGCTCTCTCCAGTCACTCTCCTCCCTCAGTTTTTTGTTTCAGTTCCACCACCTGTTTTTTGAGGCAGTGATTTGATTCTCAGCTAATTCTTGTCAGCACTTTTTGTGGTGTTTGTACAGGGTGTGAGAAACGTGGATTTTTGCAGCTACCTCCTGTATCAGGGACAAAACTTGACTAAGTAAGGAGAGCCTGGTGTTGTGTATCTTGACTTGTTTAAAACTTTAAATACTGCCTGAAGTGGCATTGTCAGGAGGAAGCCATGGTTTATTTAGGTGCAGCTGCTCTGGAATGAGATTTACTCCCTGGTTTCACTGTCAAAGGAGGTGTGTGAAGCAAATGGTATTCTGATTTTTTCAGTGTTTTAACTAAAGGTCCAGATGATGGAATGGAGAAATGCCTTCAACACCAAGCCTGAGCTGGAGCTGGAAGCCTGCTGGGAGACAGAATGAGGAGTCAACATAACCTTGGCAAAGTGCAAATGATAATCTGAAAATATAGAATCTAATTCAGTCCAGACAATTAGAAAGCTCTGCCTTTGGCCAAGTGTAATTAACTGCATAAATACACATCAGTGACCTGCCATTGCAGAGGAGACAAGGAATTGTAGTGCCTCATAGATGAGCATGGCAAGAGTGGTGTGATTTACTGCACAGGCCTGCACTAAATCAGCTGTGGATCCTGAAAAATATTCAGTTTGTGCTTTTCAGCCCTGGTGGGGCTGTACTGGTCAAGTGAGGTTGTAGATTCAGAGAATATCCTGAGCTGGAAGGGACCCACCAGGATCATCCAGTCCAACCCCTGGCCCTGCACAGACACCCCAGCAATCCCACCCTGTGCATCCCTGGGAGTGTTGTCCAAATCCTCCTGCAGCTCTCGGGTCTGTGCCCATTCCCTGGGGACCCTGGGCAGTGCCCAGCACCCTCTGGGGAAAGAACCTTTCCCTGAGACCCAATATAAATCTCCCTGACACAGCTCCAGCCATTCCCTGGGTGCTGTCACTGTCACAGAGAGCAGAAATCAGTGTCTGTCTCTCCAAGGTTTAATATGATGCCCAGTTTAAGCTTGGCATTGAGGAAAGATTTGAGTTACAGGGCGTCTAGATAAGAGTGATAACTAAGGTTAGAAACCTTGAAAACATGACTTTTTGTGAAAGATGGGACAAAATAGGGCAGTTATTCTAAGGAAAAGTGAGTGAAGTGGAATGTAGCAGTTCTCAAATACATGAGGAGGCAATGGGACAGTTTGTTTCCTGTGGCAGGAGTGGGTAGGAGGAGAAATAATGGACCTAATTTCCAACTCAGAAGGTTGCAAATTGATATTGGGAAAAGCTCTCCTGTAGTAAGACTGGGGAAGCATTACAACAGATTTCCCAAGGAAGTCATGCAGTGGATGGTGTGCATAGAATCAAAGAATCATTAAAGTTGGAAAAGACCTTTAAGATAATCAAGTCCAACCATCAGCACAGCACCACCACGTTCACCACTAAACTGTGTCCCCGAGTGCCACATCTACATGTTTTTTGAGCCCTCACAGGCATGGTGACTCCACCACTTCCCTGCACAGTCTGTTCCAATGCTGGACAACCCTTTCTGTGAGAAACCTTTTCCTGACACCTGATCTAAACCTCTCCTGGTGCAGCTTGGGGCCATTTCAGCGTTTTTAAAACCAGAGTAGTTACAGATTCTGCCGTGCCAGTGCGAGCAAGGACAGAGCTGGAGCTGGTTCTGTTTTGGAGTCAGACAGCCCAAATATTTTTACTCCCTTTCCATGCATGTGGTGCCAGAATGATTTTTTTTGTCATTTAGTTTTGCTAAATTTCATTCCTTTGCCTTTCTGAGCAGTGGCAACCACAGCATCTCTTTGGAACAATGATAGCTTGAAGTATATCCTTTTTTTTTTCCTCTCTCTATGCTAACTTTTTATTTTAGCATTGAAGTTTGTCTCCCATTTTATCCCTAAATGCAGCAAGTGTCCTCTGTGCTGCTTTGTGGTCACCTTTAGTTTGATTAATTTCATTAGCATAATAGTGGATTTTATGCATACTGTGCCATCTGTTTCCTTTCCACTTTATTCATATATCACATGCCAGAATTGTGCTTGAGTGCTCGGGTATGTTTCCTCTCTCCTTTTATTCCTATGTCCTTTTATTTATTATGTCCCTTTATTTATTATCCTTCAGCTGAATTTGAAGGCTGAAATATTTCACTTCCAAGATCTCTATCACAGGCCCAAGAGAAAGTAGGAAAGCTGATAGAGACCTTTGATGAGCAGAGGTACTCTGTATGTAACATCTTGAGTCCAGGGATCTTAGCTGTTACATTTTAATTACATTTATTATTGAGTTATATTATTCTGGGCTTTGGGAAAGGTTATGATTACAGTCTGAGCAATTTCCTGAAAAGAAAAAACAGATGTGAACAAACACAAGGCATAATATTAAGATTTTTTTGTCATAGTGTAATCAGGAAAGGTTATGGTGCTTTTTTTGACCTTTCTCCTGTTTCAGTTCTCAAGAAATTTTTCATTAAGAAGAAAAAGATTGTCAGATTCTGCTAGTCTAGGAAAACTGTAAGATTTTTATTAAGTGGTAGGATTGAGATCAGGGCCTGGGTCAAGAATAAACAACCACATTCTGTCTTCACACTGAGACTGATAATCAGAAATAATGAGAAATGCAACTTTACCTGAATATTGTGGCTGTTTTGCCTTTTTCTGGGAAATTTCTCTGCTATCTCTGAAAGGATGAGTCTTTCCTCTGTGCTAAACAGAAGGAAGGAATGTGCTCCTCTGGAGTGTGTGTATGTGTAGGTTTTCCTTTTTATTATTTTTAGAGACTGCCTAGTTTCAGGTCAGCACTGAGACCTCTTGTTCTCCTAACGAATCATTCCTTTCCACTTAGTCTGAAAGAGCCTAAATATTCTTGGTGAGGAAGTTCTGGCTTCCCCCTGAGCTGCTGCTCAAGTTTTGAGACTAATAAGCAACTTAGTGCCTTCTTAAAAATCGAGGAATTCATCGGCTGGAGGCAAATCAGCAGCTCTTCTTCTCGTGGCAACAGGATTTTAAATGGCTGTAGGACACAAAAGAAAGACTCCAAATATTTCAGAAGGCAAAGAGCATAGAAGAAAGGCTTTATTTTCTAATTTTTACTACCTTTTATAAGGTGTTCCCATACAGACTTAACATGGTTGGTGAATAGGAACGACACCTCTCTAATCCCACTGGTTAAACTAGAGAAACAGCAAAACACCACCTGGAGAAGGACTGTTTTGAGAAAGGAGAGTTGTTTGCCAAAATCGTTTTGAGAAAAAACTTTCTTGAGAAATTTTTCCTTGAAAAAAAAGTTAGCAGCTGCTAGCAGGCTGAAATCTCTCAGACCCAGAAATATCAGGCCCACAGGGACTTTATCTGTGAGTGCAGGACGTGCCCCCGAGTCAGAGCAGAGCAAAGTTGGGGTTCATTACTTGGGCAGGAGCATCGTGTGCCTGATGAATTTGGCACCTCTTTGGGCTCCAGTCCCTTCCCAGCCTCTGCTGGGGCTGCAGAGTTTATCAGAGATGTTGAAATAGCAGGGGGACCACAGCCTTCAGAGCCTCTCTGGCTAAACAGGGAATATTTGGGGTTTGCAAAGGTTGACAGGTGTGAAAACCTTTGCTTGTGCAGTCAGATATTAAAGTAAATAATTTCTTCATTTGTAACAGATTGTATTTAAAGAGAGCATAAATATTTAATGACTTGAATTCATTTTCTGGCCAAAAATATTTAACAGATGTAAGTGGGTTTCTGTGGTAATTGTCTGAGGTTGTCCAACTTAATGTCCTTGCTGTGACTCCTGTTCCATTTATGAATAAAAGTGAATATTTAAGCCTCATGAACATGTTACATCCACCTGCATTTGCCTGTGTGGGAAAACATCAGGTTATTTAGATCTCAAGTTTGCTTGGTGGTGACACATGTGGGGAATATTGAAGGTGTTCTGTGTGTGAACTGTGTTTGTAAAACAACATCTGTCACTTAAAGGCAAATCCTGCCTCATTTAGAGGCAAAGTTTGTTGTTTGCCCCTTGTTTTCATGTTATATTATGACTTTTTTTTACCATGTAATTTAATTTTGTCTCACCTACTCTGTGGTCAACATTATTTAAAAAAAAATATTATCCACAAAATTTTCTATGAAGTCTGAATTCCCAAGAAAACCTTTGGGGGAGAATAAACATATCAATGGTTATTCCAGTACTGACCAGCTTCTAATTATTCTGGAAATCTGAATATATTAATGAAAACAGTTTATGCTTGTCTAATGCTGCATGAAATCTTTGGGTTCATAAATGGGTTAATTTAGTTGCTTAAGAATGGAATCTTTCCTCCTGATTTTATTTTAATTACTTTGTATTCTCAGTCATGGGTGAAATTTTTTCAAATTATTAAAATCAACAATAACAACAAATCTTGAATGCACAGAGGAATATTAGAAAAGAGAGGGTGACACCCAGGAAATGTAAATCTTTCTAATTATTCTTGTGTGGCACAGTGATCTGTTTGTCTTCCTGAAAACAAACATTTCTTGCTACTCAGTGTGTGTAATCCCATCCTTAGTTTCATATAAATACATCCAAAAAAGACACTTGTTCTTTATGGACTCATCCTTCGTAATTGCTGATGTTTTCAAGATGTTTGTTAAGATGGTTGTTAAGCTTTACAGAGTTTCTTGTCAGCTAAAAGCAATTCCTTCACAAATTAATAACTTCAGTCATTCTGTGGATATGTTTTTTGAGCACTGCCCCTCTGTTGCAGACCTGTGTGACTTTGCTGGGATGAGTGCAGTGAGATTGTTCTTCCAAATTTCTCTTGAAGTTGTGGATTAACTTTCAACAGTTCAGCATAAATTAATACATTTTGGTTTTCTGGAGATGGTGTTTTCCTGTTTCAGAAACATTCTGATCAACCAGATTTAATAAAAATTTACTTAGCAGTTTGTATCAAAAATGCAGATTATTGGTTTGCACAGTAAAGTGCAGAGATTTGAGGAATCTCATAATTCCTTCAATTTCAGAGTGGTGATTGTTTCATTTACCTGAAATGTATGCACTGAGCAGCCTCTCCTCTTCCTTGTCTCATGTAGAACTGATCACACCTTTTAAAACAGTTTTCCACAGGATGTGTTTCTTATTTTTTTCTTTCAGTTCAGTATTAGAAACAATCCAACAAAACCTCAAGCACCCCAACAACCTTTGTTAGGCATGTGCTTTTTTTTATATCCCACTCCCACACCTACCTCTAAATTCTCTTCCCACCTTTCCAACAGTTTGTCAACGCAGCAAATCACATTTAGTTGGCCTAAGTTTTATTGCAAGAGCAGTTCACTTAACAAAGGTCTTCAAACTTAAAAATAGGCATTTGCAATACTAAATGGTTTACTTAGTAATTAGTAATAAATAAGTGTAATTTGTAAGACTGGCATTCATTTTTCTGTTCGTAGGAAACTCCTTTTAGCTAGCACTCTGTCATCAAAACTTGTGTGTACAGGCAAGGTTTGGCTCTTTACTTTTTAATGAGAAAACTTGAGGCAAAAAGTGGTAGGAGAAAGTAAACAATTGGAACAAAAGAGCAAAACCAGCTTGCAGTATAGTCCTGATGGAATTCTTAAATGGAGTGTTTCAGTAAATAGAAATAGAGTCTGAATTCACTGTCCTGCACTAAAACTAAAAGTAAGAAAGTTCCTTTGCTCCTTCTGCCATTGTTCTATTTTAAATGTCAGGAGTCCCAAGAGAATTGCCTTGAAAAGGTCCAACATTTACATATTGAGTAGAAAAGGTGCAAGATCATAATTTTTGATAGCTAAATCCTAAACACCATCTAAACACTGGCGTGATACCAGCAATCTTTGCATAAGGGCTCACTCTTCTGCTAACACTACATTATCATGTATGTTAAATCATTAGAGCAACTTGGTCTTGGTTTTAAATTCCCAATAATTGGCCACAGTGGGCTTTGCACAAGTTTAACTCAATCAGATGGTGAATAAGACAGTTTGTTTGAACCAAGTAGAAATCTGGTGTGGTTGTGGCTACTGGTGGAGCAGGACCAGCAGCTGCAAGTCATCGGCTGCTGTTCATGATGGGCCAGTGCTGCTGCCTAAAAAAGATCCTTGTTGGGCCTGCAGATCAAAAAAAAAAAAAAAAAAAAAAAGCTGTTCTTGTGGGAGAGGAGATGCACTGGCAGCTCTGGCAGGGAATCTTTCCAGTACAGTTCTGGAACAATCAAATGAATATCCTTTTATATCTCTCTTATCCTGGTGGCACCTCTGAAACTTCACACATTTGCATTAAAGAAAGTATTGGTTTCCATTACTCATCATTCTATCATCCTGGGGGATAATCCCCATAAATAACCAATTATGGAATTTGATAGATAAATCTTAGTGAAGGTTTTATTCAGTGATGTAGAATTATCTTCTAAAGAGATTTAACAGCAAACTGCCTTCTGTTAACTTACTCCAGAACACACCTGGCTTATCTTTTACTCTACAGAAATATAATACCCTTTAAAATTGTAAGGGGGTATTTTCTCTAAGAACTCAGAACTGTGTTCTTCATAACAAAAAAAAAAAAGGAAGAAGGAAAGTCAGGTATTTTCTTCCTTGATAATGATATTCATATCGTTTACAGCAAACAGCATAAATGAGAATTTATCTAGAAACAGTGCAGGAGATGCATTCATATTTAAATTAAACTTTAATCAATTAACACAGTTAATAAAAAGGGGTTTATTATGTCTAAGATAAAAGAACACAAACAATACCCAACCCAAGTATAAACACACTCCTTGAAGCAGCAGTAGGAGCAGTACTTAGCCTAATGTGCAAGCTTTCAAGTGGCAGAGTGGAAGAATTTTTATGTTTAGTTTGACTAAGTGCTTGTTCTTTTAATCCTTTTTTTCTGCTTTGACTGTGGTACTTAACAAACATTTCCACTCATAGATACTAATCTTAATTTTACTATTCCCAGTCTCTGGAGTCTCCTAGGTTATACTGTGGATGGTATTTTTACCAGCTGTTATACATTCCCCGTGGCAACTGCCTAAAACTTCTCATAGTATACATTCAGCTGTATTTATTTGCAAATTTTTGGATTTTTCTAAGTCAATCCTTGCGGGGCTTTTTTTGCTACTTAGAGATGTACAGATTTCTACTGATTTTATGCATTGCTCTGAAGGCAGAGAAATTAAACTGCATCCCCAAAGACTTAATGTTGGGTGGTTTTCAACGTTTCTAAGTAGCATTTGTGAGAAACAACCATTCTTTGCTTGAGCAGCTTTTAGTGGGAAAGGAAATTTGTGTTACAGGGCTTTGTGTTCTTTAACAGTTGTGTTGGAGAATTTTGGCATTTTTTAAAGGCTGTCCTTTTAATAATTAAAGAAAACAGTTTAGACGTGCTTGTTAAGAAGCTGACTGAAAAGATCTGCTCTTTTTCCTTTTTAATTTTTAGTAGTAATAGCCTACTGAGATAATTGTTGTTAAAATGTAGTATGGAATTATATGCTGTTAAGATGACATCTCTGTTAAATAGCTTATTCTTACAAATACAGCCTGAAGTTCATATATTTAGTGTTAATTAATGCATTTGGGTTTTAGTAAAAAGCTTATTTTGTGTCTCTTTGCTTTAGTCAGAATGAGCTGAAAACCAATTTAATGTCACTTTGTGTTTCAGACACACCAACTTCTCTTTGGCACCTCCTGTTCTGTTCTGCCAATTGCCACTTAGTGCTGGGAATATATATCAGATTCTTTTCTTTTACATTTCTAAGGCTTTTCTTGGCTGCCACTGCCAGTTGAGGTTATTGCCCTTCAAATTTTGTGATTTTGCTTTTTCCCTCAACACAGGGTTGCATTTAATCCAGAGTTACTGGTGTTGTGCTGCTATTCAGAAAATCGATGCTGATGGTGGCAATGGCAAGAGACAGTGGGTTAGCAAGGAATATTTAATTTGCAGCAGGAGGGGAAAACAGCCTGAACTTTGCCATGGGAAAGAAAAACACAACCCCAAATCCAGGGATCAGGCAGGCAGACAAATGCCTAGTGCTGGGGTGATCAGGAAGGTTTAGGTGCCATATGCAGTGGCATAATTACGTTGATTACTCATGGTTCTGTTGAAACAAACAAAGGGAAAATAAGATCCAAGTTGATGTCTCCTCAAGTAGATCTGTCTGTGGAGTGTGTGGGACAGAAGTGGCTGTTAGTTCTGTGTGGGATGATGTTGCTGCTCTCTGTTCTTCTGACAAAAAAAAAAATCTAGAACAGCAGGAGGAGGACAAAGATGGATCCGTTCCTGGAGAAGCCTGGGAGAAAGCCAGTGCTTACTTCAAGTTTGACCAAAGGAGGCTTCTGGAAATGTTCTCTTCTGCCATGTCTGGAATCCTGTCTCTGAACAACAGGCTGTTTGAATTAGCATCTGTACTGCCTTGGCAGGTCCCCAGTGACACAATTGCAAAATAAATGTGCATCCAATGGAGTGTGGCCAACAGGTCGAGGGAGGTGATTCTCCCCCTTCACTCTGCTCTTGTGAGACCCCACTTGCAGTGCTGGGGGCATTTCAGGTGCCCTCAGTACACAAAGGACATGGAACTGTGGGGACAATGCAGAGGAGGCCATGAAGTTAAGAAGGTGACCAGAGAATCTCCCCTGTGAACACAGGCTGAGAGAGTTGGGTCTGGAGAGGAGAAGATTGTGTGGAGACCTCACAGCATCTCCCAGTATCCAAGGAACTACAGGGAAGCCAGATTCTTCATCAGGAACTGTAGTGGTAGGGCAAGAAGGGTTAGACTGAAATGTTGAATGGGTTAGACTGAAAAAGGTGAAATTCAGGTTAGATATTGGGAAGAAATTCTTCCCTGTGAAATCCTGGCACGGGTTTCCTAGAGAAGTTGTGGCTGTCCCATCCCTGGAAGTATCCCAGGCCAGGTTGGACAGGGCTTGGAGCAGCCTGGGATAGTGCAGGGTGTCCCTGCCCATGGCAGGGGGCTTGGAACCAGATGATCTTTGAAGTCCCTTCTACCCCAAACCGTTCCATGGTTCTGTGATTCTGTGTTTGTGTGCCAACTTAGCACCATACCTTGTAATTCATGAAATATGCTGTACTGGAAAGTGATGTGAGACCCCCCCAAGCCTAAGTGGATGAGGTGGTTGATCTCCAGTGGTAGATACACCCTGTGTATGACCATCAAAAGATACCTTTGAATCTCATTTTAGCTGTACAGTAATGACTTGAGAGTTCAGTCAGTTGGTATTGAAAAAAAAACCAACCAAAAAGATCCTAAGGGAACCTTTCCACAGACTCCATGAAATCTCTCACACAAGTTGTTTGTAATAACACAATTTTGTTCTTTTTCTGGTGGTGGTTTTTGTTAGGATAGCTTTGGTTTTTTTCCTGTATTGATGTGCAAAAGGTACACAATAGAGAGAAACATAGATGAAATATAGGCTTTGCCTTCTAACTGCAGATGAAATACAGGTTTTGCCTTCTCAGTCTCTCTACAATGTTCAGGGGATACAGGGACTACAAAGGAGGTCAAAAATTGGCTGGACTTCTGGACTTCAATAGTAGGGGTGGAAGATTGATGGCCACCAATTGCAAGGGAATTCTGCCGGGCTTGGGGTCAAGCTGACCTTGTTTAATGTCTTGTCATTTTTCTGGGCAGTGAGGGGAAATGCACCCTCCATTAATTCTCAGACAACACCAATTTGGGAGGAAGGTCGATAGGCTCAAGACGTAGGGCTGGCATGAGGAGTATCTCAGCAGGTGGGGAAATGGGCTGGCAGAACCAAGGGAAGGTCAGAAAAAGTCAGTGCAGAGTCCTGCAGGGGGAGAGAGTCACCTGGTGGTGTGATATGGGCTGGGTAGGGGCTGACTGAGCACTGCTCTGCAGGGAGAACATCAGAGTCCTGCTGGAAAATTCAAAATATGGGACTGCAGAGGCACATCAGCATGGGGCTCTTTTGGTGGGTTTAGCATAAGAATAATAGAGAGTGAGAGGAAGTGAGAGTTCCCCTCTAAGCAGTTTTTCTAAGAACACATCTGCAGATGGTGTTTTCCTGTTTCAGAAACAATCTGACCAACCACATTTAATAAAAACTTACTTAGCAGTTTGTATCAAAAATGCAAATTATTGGTTTGCACAGTAAAGTGCAGAGATTTGAGGGATCTCATAATTCCTTAAATTTCAGAGTGCTGATTGTTTTATTTACCTGAGATGTACGTACTGAGCAGCCTCTCCTCTTCCTTGTATCATGTAGAACTGATCACACCTTTTAAAAGGGTTTTGAATTAGCATCCAGTACTGCAGTGACTGGTTTACTCATGAGCCTTTTTGGAGCTCACGAGTAAACCAGACATTGCAGTACTGGAACAAATCCTTATCCTACCTTGAAGGTGGCCCTGCTTAGTTGAGGAGATGGGCTAGAGATTCCAGATGTCCCTTCCAGCCTAAATTGGGTTATGATGATGTGTGTAACAGCTGTGAGGGTGGTGAAGGCTCTAGAGGAGCCAACGAGGAGTGGCTGAGGTCATTGGGTTGGTTCAGCTGGAGAAGAGTCACGGTCTGCAGCCTCCTCCAGAGGGGCAGCTCCAAATCCTTGCTCCCTGTGACAGTGACAGGACCCAAGGGAGTGGCTGGAGCTGTCCCAGGGAAGGTTTATGTTGGATCTCAGGGAAAGGTTCTTCCCCCAGAGGGTGCTGGGCGCTGCCCAGGCTCCCCAGGGAATGGGCACAGCCCCGAGGCTGCCAGAGCTCCAGGAGAGTTTGGACAACAATCCCAGGGACAGGGTAGGATTGTTGGGGTGTCTTTGCAGAGCCAGGAACTGGATCAGTGATCCTGGTGGGTCCCTTCCAGCTCAGGATATTCTGTGATTCTGTGCTAATTTTGGAATTTTAAGTTGGCGATGGAGATTTTATGCAGTGTGTGAAATGTGCAAAATAAACAACCTATATAAAGCACCCTTCAGGGAATACTCCCTTCTGCCTTCATGAGTGAGAATTCATAGGTGCTCTGGATTTGCAATCTCACCAGGATATTTGCTGTTCATAACATAAGCCTGAGTGCAATGGAATGGCATGAAGAAGAAGAAGTTAATTTCATTATTCTTCTTACTATTCAAAATAGACCCCCCAGAAAATTAAGCAGTACCCATTCTGGGGGAGTTTTGATTTAATCTATGTATATATAGAGTGGAAGATTGCTTGCTTCTGTTTTCTGCTGTTCTTTATGGGCAAGGTTTTCATTAAAAAAAGATGCATTAGTTGTTACAGAGAAACCAGAGCACTAATTCACCACACATATGTCTGAAATATTTTATTGCCTTCACTTAGAGTACTTTACATTAACTGAAACAGAAACTCCTGGGAATCGATTGCCTTTGGTATTTAGTGATGTATGAGATTGTTTTCAGTGCAGTTTAGGGCAGTTCACAAACAATAACATTACCTTGAGGAAGCAACTCCTGGTGGTTCCATCAGCCTGAGCACCAGTGTCTCTCTTTTGGCTGTTGGAAGCCTGGGGAGATCAGCTGCCTGTGAGAAGCTTAAATATTGTTCTACCTGCCTTTGTAGTTGCCTGCTATCTTATTTTTGTTATCCAGTTAAGGATTATTTAAATCCTTTTGTGCTATTTCTCCTCATACAATGTCTGAGTCATTGGAGAAAAAAGCCTAAAGAAAGCTAATATTGAAGTTTCTATTCCAGATATGGTATCTAGTAAGGTGGGAAATAAAACTTGCAGGTGTTTTATTCCCTCATTGTAATTAGAGAATGGTTTGAGTTGGAAGGGATATTAAAACCACCCAGTTCCACCCCCTGCCATGGGGAGGGACACCTTCCACTATCCCAGGTTGCTCCAAGCCCCCTCCAACCTGACCTTGGACACTTCAAGGAATGGAGAGTCCACAACTCCAGAATTGGTTACAAAAAGCTGTAGAACCTCACTAAAGTAATTGCTGTCTCACTTTTCCTTTTATATTTTTTATTCCCCCCAGCCAATACAACCTGCTGCCTGCTCTGTGGTTGAGTTCCTTTGATAACTACATCTTAAACAGATTTTTAAACCAACAACAAGTGTCAGGAAAATAGTGCATTAAATACCAGCTCAGAATTTCCCTTTGTCAGGCGTGTGCTGTTTACAGTGCCAAGGCTCATGCTCTCCTCCAGCTCCAATAAAAAAACACAAGTACAATGAATCCAGGGATTTCACAGGAGCTTTTCCTTACTCTAGTGTGGTGTGCCCTCATGTGGTTAAATATAATATCTTCCTTGGATCAGCCCGACATCCTTTGGATTTATTCTCTGTTCTGCTAAAGAGCAGAGAATATAAAGAGAAATAAAGGGAAATAAAGAATATAAAGAGAAATAAAGGCTGTTGGTGGAATGGGAGGCAGTGTGATGCCAAGTAGGTTTTTTTTGTTGTTGTTGTTGTTGGTTTTTTTGGTTTGGTTTTATTTTGTTTTACAGCTCTCAAGCGATTTGGCACTTTTGAGATGAGTATAAATACACTTACATTTGGTTCTAATTCAGATACAGATGTTTGTGTTTTCCTTGTCTTGGTTTTTTTAGATTTTGAGGATCCACTTAGTAATATTTAGTCCAAGGTGGTTTTGTTTCTGATGGATTAATACTGATAGCTGAGTATGGAAATGAAAAATTGCTTGTTGATTTTCTCCCACATAATATGTAATTTTCTCCTCTCTCACAATACATAACACCAGCAATCTCTTATTTTTGATACCCTTTCGAGTACCACCAGACTTAATTTAGTGATAATAATACACAGCTATTGACTACATATCTCACATTTTGCATGTGATGTGTTTGTAAGCTTGACTGCTAGCACTGTACTCAGCTTTGGAAGGAATTAGAGTTATTAGAATTATGAGATGTTTGCTTTATAAAACTTTTTTGGTTTGTACATTTCATTTTATCATACACGTAGATTGAAGGCAGCTTTTTGGAGGGGCTTCATATCCTGACAGCAAACTGCAGATGATGATGACTTTTCTTCTACATCCAAAAGTAGTGCAACAAAGTTTTGCCCAAAATGAAAAGTTGGTAAAAACTGCAGAAAAACACGCACTTATGGCATCAGTGACATTTACTGTTTTAATTAACAAGGAAAATAACAGATGTCAGCAGGGGCTTGCAGTAGTAATAACTTATTAACTGTGAGAAATTAACTAAAGTTATTGAATGCAAAAAATTACTTCATCCTCAATTACTGCTCAGTGGTTGCCAAGATGTAACACAGCACTACTGGAAATTGATATTTCTGGTTGCTTTGAGGTCACTGCATTTAATGCTTGTTTACTGATTATCAGGTAGATTCCAGCTTTCTGATTTTTTATTTTTTTTTTTTTAGCTGGGGTAAGATAAACTTCATGTTTTACTATTTAAAAGAATGTTTTCTGCGTTGTGGTTTGCTAAACCACTGCTGAGTTGCACAGAGATGATCATTTGGAGCCAAATAACTTTGCCTTTGGTGGTTCCAGCATTTTAAATTCCCACATGGATACGTGATGTTGTCTCACTTGGACAATGAGAAACAGAAGGAAGATAGTGACGGGATCACAAGCAGAAAGGATTTGCCAAATGTTGCTCCAATTAAAATTCAATCTTTGCTATATAAAACCCAGAAGGATCCTTGATTTAGAGCTTTGGAAGACTCAGAGGTTTGGAGGTGCCAAGTCCGTTTAGGCACCAGCTCTGGGAGTGTAATCCATAAACAGAAGTTACATGATTAGTTCTCCTTTTCAACACATGGAGAGGAGAAGAGAGAAGCTTAGGAGTGAGATTTAGAAGATGATGTGGGAGAGATGTGAAAGGGAGCTTTTTGAAATCCCAATCCCTTTCCAGAATTTATATGCTGAACTCTGAGCCTGCAGAGGGGAACTTACATCACATGGTGATTAATGGAGCACAAGTTTGCTTGGACTTGGTTTGAAATTTTCCTTCAGGGTTAAAAAATGGCTCATTCTTCTCATTTCAAGCCCAAGCACTCAGGTATTGCAGCCCACCTTCTTATAAAATATCCCAGGTGTTAAGGTGGTCACCCCTGAAGGGAGAAGACCTGGTTCACTTCTCTGCTGAGCCTGAGGAACTTCAAACCCACATTTCTTACTCCCAAGACAATGTTGTGCCCCCCCAGCTCATGGCCTGGCCCCTAAGGTGCTCATCCTGCCAAAATTAGGCCATTGTGTGGGGAGGAATTCTTGTTCCACTTTTCATCTTAGTAGGATCATGAACTGCTCTTATGCATAATGAAGAAAGAGATGAGAGGAAATGCATGTTTAACACAAGCCACAGATGCGAATTTCTGAAATGGTACGGCCTAATGTGCTTTGGTGTAACATAAAAAATATGAAATAACTGGAATCTGTGGATTCTGTGCTGTCTTTGGCTGTTGGACTGGGATCAAGCCTTTTGTGCAATTAGAAAACCCACAGTGAATTACACATTCAGAGGAACATCTTAAAATTTGACTTTCATCTTTTTCTTGCGTTTAAAGGCATTGAACTGGTTTTTCAGGAGTCAGATCAAGCCAATGGTTTTGCTAAAGAATGTGTAGTTGCTCCAGTTAAACACCTGCTTCAGCTTTTCTCTCTTGGCACGAGCTGGAATTGCCAAAATCCTAACAAGATGCTGGAAACCTGTGTTCAGGAATGGGATTATTTAGTTCTTAAAAGTGAGGTTTTGCAGTCCTGCCAGCACAGAGAGGAGATCTTGAAATGGATGTTGCTGCTTGTGCTGCCAGTTCCAAGAGATGGTCAACTCCTGGAGTTACCAGTTGACAACTGGATGGTGTGAGGAACATCAAGTAAAGTACAGGAACAGGAGAATCCTTGGGAAACCTGAGAAATATAAATCTTCTGTCTTTCATGAGTGGAATATTAACATAATCTCTTCTTCCTGTCTACCAGGTAACTCCTGGAATTCATATTTGACTTCTAAATAGCATCACAGTCCTTTGGTGCCAAATAACAGGAGAAATTTGTCACAAAAGGAGAATTTAATAATCTTTGCGCCTAATTTAGTACAAATTAGAGGCAAATTGTATTATGGGAGACATTTTATTAGCTTAATTTATATTGATTCTTGTTTCAGTTATGGGAGAGTCGGTGAAAGCATGCTGCAGGTTTTCATGGCTATTGTATACATTTTTAATGAAGATTTGTAGGAGGAACATAACCATGATTCTTCATTTAATTGTGTTTTTCTATTCTTCTTTTTCCTAACAATATGTTTTGTGAAAACATATTTCAGGTTTGTGTGTCTGTTGTAGAAATTTTTGTTAATTTTTTGGGAAGATTTGTAGGAGGAAAGTAAGTGTGGGGTGGTTTATTTAATTTTTTTTTATTCTTCTTGATAGCAGAACCAGTAGTCAGAAATTCCACTGAGAATTAGTACTTGCTGAAGAACTTTAAAAGTGCCTTATATAATATTCATTCACATTGGCCAGGATGTAAACCTCTTCCCGTGGTGGGAGCACTGATAAGAAAAATATAAATTAGCAGCAACAGTGTTGCTATCTCCAAATTACATCCTGAAGGTGCATCATGTGGGCAGAATAGAAATATGCAGATTTGTTCAGGAATCAGTGTTTGGCAGCAGAAATGTGAATTGGAGCTGCTCACTGTCCTCAAGCTACACTGGATTAAAATATAAAATATCCTGGCTCTAAGCAGTGTTGCCTCAGTTCTCTGGGTGCTTCCCAGCCAAAAGGGAGGTGTGGCACTGGTGTTTTGGAGCACCCCAGCTAATAATTTATGCATTAGAGAGAGGAGTCTGCTTATTTCTGAATGCCTCTAACCCGCAGGTGTTTGCAAACACTGAGGGGAGCTGGAAGGAGTACAAAAAGCTGGGTTAAACCACTGGAATTCAGGCAAAGTTCTCTTCATCAATGAGAATCCAAATATCCACGTAGAATAGAGAGGGAATTTCAGATCTATGAATTAGGTAGCCAGCTGGTGCTAATCGTGCAGAGATAATTACAGGAGTTAATTATGTAAGCTGTTATGATTTATGGGGTAAGGACAGTGGCAAATTGCTCAAGTTGATAGGGAAAATCGAAGAACAGTTATTATCAAAAAAATGGAATTGTGTTACAGACTGAATCATGCTCAGCAGAACATCTGTGTTCACACATATTGGTGTAATAGGGAAAAAACCCCTTTATTTTTGTGTGGCACCAGAGAATAAGCACAAATATGGGAAAAAACCCAGCGAGCTATCTGCTGCTCTGCACAAATATGGAAAAAATCCATTTTAGCTGCTTTTTCTGTTTTGTATGTGAATGAAAAGTAGTTGTTGAAAGCATTTTCTGCTGTATTTTGCTCAGTAACACCTTGCAGGTGGAGTGGGATCAGCTAATGAGCTACTGCTGAGAGCCACATCCTAACTTAAGTCTTTGGTGTGCAGAGCCAGGAATTTGTGAGGCAGAATTCCCTCTGCTCTGCTGCTGGATGGTCCAAGGGAAGGTCACGAACACAGACCTCAGGTCTGTTCTCTACCTCATTTGGAGCAGGGAATTAAATTAGATCTTCCCACGGCTGTGCTGGTGCAGGAACCCCCAACACAATCTGCTTCTCTCTCCAGGTGTTTTCAAAGATCTCTTCTGCCAAAGGAAACAAACAAACAAACAACAAAAAAAAAACAACAACAAACCCAGCCATGAGACAGTTCTGAAAAAGAGGTTTTGTGTTTCCAGACAGTTGTAATGATTTATTTTTTTTCCTGTGATGAAACAAACTTCTTTTGGAAGCAGCAGGATTTTGAGTGCTCGAGGGGTGACCATTGTCCAGCCAGTGAGGCAATGAGATGGAGCAGTGGAGTGGAAGGGCAGCTGATATCCAGAAGAGAAAGGGCCCTTGCACTGAAATGTCAGGGCTGTCTTTGCTCAGGTCATTGAGTGTTTCCAGCACCTTGGTGACCTATGAGTACGTGAGAAGAGAGGAGTAACTCGTGTTCACGTCCAAGAAATGCCACTGGGAAGAACAAATAACATTTACTTGAAAATTCAAGAAGCATAGGGGAGAATAGTGATTTTTTTTCTTGCAAATAATTAGTGATCCTTCAGAGAAGCCCTTTTACCCAGATTTCAGCTGTCACAACCAGAGCCAAGTATTTTTGTGAATGGTTTTCATAATGGTCGTGTTTGCAGAGCTGTATTCGATTGTGTTAAAAACAAGGAAACATAAATGCTGTCCACCCTCAGAAAAACTCTCCAACAGCCTCTGTCATAGATATTTAAATTTGTAGAATCACAGAATCATTGAAGGGTTTGTGCTGGAAGAGATCTTTAAAAATCACCTGGTCCAGTCTCTCTGCCATGTGCCACAAGTGTCCTAAGCCTTTCTCCAAAGGGCTGCTCTCAATCCTTTCATCAGCCAATCTGTTCTGAAAACACAGCACCAAGGCATCTGTCCTGTGTGAGAGACCAGAGAGAGACCACAAGGATTAGCAGGATAATTAAAAAAGAAAAAAAAAAAAGTCTATCAGTATTTGCCTCAAGAATTATCAATATATGTTTGTTTTTAATGTGGTTATGGAAAGTCTTGGGTAACTAATGCAATTCGAGCAGATACTGAGCAAAGAGAGGGCAAAGAGGGAGAATCAAAGCTCTCAAACTTGTGGCCCACCTCTTTCAGGAATCTGTGGGGAGGACAGTTTAATTCAGAGAGCCAGGAATGTTCTTGTGTGAGCTGGAGCTGCTGACAGGGGATTAATTTGATGAGTGTGTGATCCAGCTCTATCCCCTTTCACTCCTGGCATTCCCCGCCTGCACATGACCTCTGCCATGGGGAAATCCATGCTAATAGAATTTCCTGCTTTTAGCAAAGACATCCTCACCTTTCTTTTGTGCTGCTGGAGCTGGGTAAGGAGGCCTTAATTCAGGATGGGGCTGAACTATTAATTAGTGAAGTTCTGTTATTCCAGCAGAGATCTGTGCTAGGACTGTGTGAAGCTTCTTTAATAAAATAAGAGAGCAAGGTTCCCTAGTGTGATCACAAAGCCAGGATCATTACAAGGCTGCCAAATGAGCTTATGGTAATTATCAAGTGATATATTTGATAATTGTACAGAATTTTGGGTGAGTTCTGCATTAATTAGTAACAGAAGCTGATAGAGACGTTCTTTTCTTTGTACCCCTTTAGGTGGGGTAAGAGATTTAAAATAAATCAGCTAGCTTTAAGGCCCTGCTGGAAAACTGAGCTATTTTAATAAGGTAAAAGGTTATTATTATTTTTTCTTCAGTTTTTTTCCTGCAATTTATATAAATTCATAGGTTATTGGCTTTTTAAAAATGGGAAACAAGCTAATATGCCATGGATTTTTCTGTCACTGGTATCAGAAGCATTCCTTCCCCTTTGCCCTATCCCAGTACAGCTGACTTTCTGGAATTCTAATTTTAGAAGATACAGCTTTTTTAGCCTTTTACTTGTAATGTAATGTAATTTAAAGAAGCTGATACAAGGTGGGTAAAATGGCAATATGCCAGGTTTTATGAGTGGTTTTCTTCCTGTGAGAGCTCTGTGTTATCCAGAGCCCAACCTGCTGGTGCAGAGGCTGGAATCCAGAATTGCCCCTTTCCAAGGGAATGTCCTGGCCCCACATGGAGAACGATTTCTCTCCTTGCTTCATCTGAATGCTTTTCATCACAGGGTAGTGAGATGTTGGGGTTTTTTTGGATTTCATGGCAGTAGATCCTGTTTAAAATTTCAAAGCCTTTGCTTTAAATTTAGAAATCATTGAGGTTCATTGGCAAACAAAGCCTCTAGCACCTTTGTGATCTTGTGCACTCTTCCTGTCACTCTTTCATGATTATATTTGAGTGCCAGCTTTTGACATGATGGAAACTTATTTTTTAATGGTAGAAACAAAATAAATAATGAAAGAAAAAAGAGCAGCAAAACATGTATGAAAGAATTGGTCTCAAACAGAATACACCCAGTATTTCCTTTTAAAAAGAGGATTGACTTTGGGGCTGCTGTTCTCTATGTGTGTGTTATGAGAAGTGGTAGAAAAAGTCTCCATTTTCTGTAATTTGGTTTTTCCTATGGACTGTGTTAGTTCTGGACTCAGCAGCTCAGAGCTTTAGCAAAGGTTTTCTGCCTGTGCTGGATCCTCTTCACCTCTAGGACCTGCCCATGTTCTGCTCTACACAGACTGACACAGAAGTTCTTAACTGAGAAGATTCTGAGCACTTGTAGACAATTGAAGTGTTTTTTCACTATTTCTGCACATTAAACAACATAGGACAGAGGAGTTCTTTTATTCTGAAAAGCCTTTAATAAAATATTATTAAATATTTTATTTTAATTTATAATTATTTCTAGATCAGGAAGTTCTGATAAACTTATTGTTTGGTGGCAGGTTAGAATTACTTGCATTTCTGTAGGTGTCCATAACTAGATGCCAGTGACAATGATCAACTACAAAATGATCTCCAGGAAATTTAATGAGGAATATTGGCAAGAGAAAGCTAATAAAGAAAATGTTATTTCTAGATCTAAACAGTGGAAATAAACCCCTTCCATATGATGGATGAATATTACATTCCAGTAGCCAGGCAGGCTCCTTCCTGAAAGAAGGCTCTGGAATACATTTGTTTTTCTCCCAATACATCCATGCATATGGTGTTTTCAAGCCCTTATTATACATATAGATAGATATAGATACAGATACAGATATAGGTACATATATTTATTCTTCCACAGTTTTCAGATGTGATTTGGAAAAGAAAAACTGACTGAAAGAGCAAAAAAGTGTAGCACAAAGAGCATGGTAAGAGGCTTTTTGGTCAAAACTGTACCAAAGACCCTGTCACTCTTCTGGTAACAGGATGACAGTGAATTTTCATACTTGTTTTAGAATCTTTTGGGTTTTAGTGAAGTGTCTTTATTACAAAGGCATTTATTTTTCTTACAGGAAATTTGTGGCTTAGAACACTGACACAACACTTCAGGTGCCCTGGTTTATACCCTGGTTAGGGGAAATTGCATCCCTGAGCATTATTGATCCAGTGCTACTTTTCTGTGCATTTAACACCTGATAGTACCCAATTCAATATTCCTGTTTTGCAGAGCAGCAGCCTGGTGCTGCTGGAGTCGTGCAGGATTCCCTCTTTGCCCTGCACTCAGCTGTGGGATGTACACACTGTGCTGTGTTTTTAAGTCTTCTAATCAGTTTATTGACAGTTCAATAAAGAATTCCTTCAGGAGATTCTGCAAACATGGAGACAGAGTTTCCTTCTGTTTAAATACTGGTAGGATCATTTCACTGCCTGCTGTGGTTTTATGACAAAATATTAGGAATAGAGTGAAGCAGCACTAAGGCAAAGAGCTTTTAACCTGTATAATCTTTGCAGTGGGAGCTCCTCATGCCTTTCACATCTGGAAAACAGCCACAATGTTTTTGTCACCACTTGCATGTCACTGCCAGTACATAATCTCAAGGGACAATTGCTTTTTGAGTGGTTTCTGACCCTTGTGTGTTCAGGTTCCATTTTATCAGCGTCTTCATTTTTTGAAAATGAAAACCAGCGACAAAAACGATGCTTTGGCACCACAGCCCTGCCATGCCTGGTTCTTATCTTTTTTTGCTGCTTGGCTGTGATTTGCTTAGCCCAGACTGAGGAGAGGTTAAAAGGAAAACCCTCTCTTGGGGGACGTGCTGCTGGATTTTATACTTCCAATTTTATCTATTCAAAACATGTGGCCACTACATCCCCTCCAGGGCACAGAAAGGATTGAATTAGGTGTTCCTATAAATAGTGGGGGAATTGTTCAAACTGACAAAAACTTGTTTTTCCTGCCCAAAGGTAACAACACTTGTGAACACGAGCAATAAAGGACCGTCAGGCAAGAAGAAAGGGCGCTCCAAGAAGGCTCATGTTTTGGCTGCCTCAGTGGAGCAAGCCACTCAAAACTTCTTGGAAAAAGGAGACCAAATTGCTAAAGAGAGCCAGGATCTCAAGGAGGAGTTAGTTGCTGCTGTAGAAGATGTTCGAAAACAAGGTATGTGGGGAAAAAATGCTTGATGGGAGTAAAGTTTTGCCCAGTGCCCAAGCTTGCTGTTCCTTTTTCAGCCTGTTTTTTTTTCTGCTGTCTGACAAAATGATGGGATTTTTTTCACTTGGCTAAATCTGAGCAGTGGTTTAAAGCCTGTGGGTGCAAATGTAGAAATTAGGATTATGGTACATGTGTTTCTGAACAATCTGACAATTATCAAGCAGATAAAACAGCAGTATAGAAGTACTTATGGTTCCAAATATGTAAAAAAAATAATATCAAAACCTGAAAATACAAGTATAATAACAATATTAAGACAATTATTTTCTGGTTATTGGTGGTAAAGTAAATGGATTCTCACAATATCTGACAATTTTCTTTCAAAAGATACAATGGGTATGAGGTGCTTTCAAATTTACCTGTGTGGTAGGGGAAAAATATATTTTCAGTATATGCCTATGACAAAATGTTTCCATTTTACTGACTTTGATTGTAATTATCTTTATTGCAGCAGAATTAAGTAACTTTCAAATTTATTCCATTGTAAGTCCTATAATCTAAAGATACCATTTGCCAGTTATCATCGGCCCTGGGTTTTAGAACAAGATTGAGAGATCTCCAACTGGAGATTTCAAAAGGAATCTAAAGGATTTGGGTGTAAAATAGCTTGCTGATTTTCAGTGAGTTACTCCCCCAGAACTCATACTATGTTTTTTTTTTTTATCTTGTGAAAATTGGACTGATGTGATCAAATGAGAAGGCAGGGTTAAATTTTGTGTGTATAAGCACTGATTAGAGAATATTCCAGTCTGGTCTATCCTGAGGGTATTTTTTCTCCTCTGCACTCGATGTGTATTTGGTTCCACTGTTTTCATGTTCCAGTGTGGTTTGGGTTTTCTTAAATACTCACTTGTCAGTACATCAGAATAAGTTAAGTATTTGCTGTATGCTCTATGTGCAAGGATATTCCAATGTTCTAGTGGGGTTTTATGGATTTTGTTGATTATTTTTTCTGCTGGGTGTTTGTTGTTGTGGTGGTGGGGTTTCGGTCGGGTGTGTTTTTTTTTATTTTTAATGCTGATGCCTGGCTGTTCTGACATTAATTTTCATTTGTCAATTACCTCAGTTTCCTGTGGCTTACATGAATTATTTTGTGTTGTGTCAAGCTGTAGCTCAGCATCTTCAGTGGTGATGTGGGTGCCCATGTTCTCTCTGAATTTAGAACATTTTCCCTTTTGGGTTTGTGATGCTGACTCAGCTTCTCCTCAGGAGCCTTCTCCTGAGTTAGAGGCATCAACCTAAACCTGCGCACTCTTTATCTAGACTGAATTTCTGATTTTTTACATGACAAAAAGACTTTTACTTTTCTTAACCTATATTTAGATAAAAAACCAACCCAAACAACAGTGAAGAAGCAGAGAGGAGGAAAAAGATCTTAAACAGAATTACTCAGAATGACACAGACATTCATCTCTTGTCAACACTCCAGGCTGGGAAAAAAAGCCTGTCAGAAAAGTGGAGCAGCTTTTTTTGGGTCCTGTTCAACATGATCCCATAATGAGGAGAGCAGGAGACACCACACACCATTATCAGCACCCACGAGCCGTGTGAACGAGCCCAGCCCTGGTGTGATGTGAAATGATATGTTTAGCTGGGTGCCATAAAGAGCTGGATTAATGAACTGAGGCTGTGTTTTCCTGGCTAATTTCCTGGCAGGGTTCCAGCTGGGATAATTACATCCTCAACCTAAAAATGTCTGCAGCAGTTAGAGCTGGCTCTTGGTGTGCTCCTCATTTCCTGCCCTGCCTTGCTGGGTACTGTTGTGGACTACTAAAGGCAGCAATTCCCTCTAGGGACTCTTGCTTTCCGTTGATAGGTGTGGAAAAAATGTTTTCTATCACTGCAAAAAGCTTTGGAATGAATGACAGGGTCCGTGGTGTTTACATTCTTGTTCCTTCTGTAGTGTGGAAGGGTAAAATCTGTTGGCTGTAGAAGGCTGGTGATAAACAGGTTTGATTTATGAAACCCGTTCTAAAAACACAAAGAGCAAAAAAGAAAAGATTTTTTGGCTAAAACTCACCCCTGTGTATCTCTGTATCCCATAATGATGCCATAATTTTACTTCAAAACCACCTAAGTGAGATTATCCAGTTGCTGGGCCATTAAATGCTTTGCTGTGTGGGTGTTTATTCTGATACTGTCAGAGTTGTGTAACAGATCTCCCAGACGGGGCACAAAGAAGACGTGGGAAAAGTGGAAGTTTATCATTCATGTCTTTTTATATTAGAGAGAAGGGAAAGCAGACAGGGGTTGGAACTGGATGATCTGTAAGGTCCCTTCCAACCCAAACCATTCCATGATTCCATGACCATAAATAGTGAAGCTACAAACCCTGAAAAGTGCAGGGAAGTGAAGAACTCACAGGAATAAAAAGTACAGTGTATGCTATACTCACAGCAGAAGTGTCTAAATGCAACTGGTCTTTTATTGATCAGTAGAGAAGAAGGAAATTCCCTGGGGAGGAGAAATTCAGGCCATGATTGACACAAAAATCTATCAAGAACTGCAGGTCCACTGGGCTCAGGTTTGATTAAATTTGTTAAGACACAGCCTGTTGCTGCAGAAAGCAGCACAAGGAAATAGGTTCTGTTCATGTAAATTTATTCTGTCTGGTAAATTGCTTTGGCAATGTCTGTCTGTAAGTATGTGCTGGTGACTGCCTGATTTTAATGTAATTTTCCTGGAAGTTTTCTGGCATATAGCTGAAACTTCCATTAGAAACATGATTTAGTCCAGCTGCTGGTTGTTGTGTTTTAATTTTTTTTGCTTTTCAAGCATGGTAGATAAAATTTTACACCAGAATATGAAATTCATACTTCAATCAAGGGACAAAAAATGTGGATTTTTTTGTGTTTTAAGACAGGGTAAAGTTGACATAGACCTAATTTTTTGTTCATGGGGTTTTATGGACATTGTAAGAAAGGATGTGACCTGTGTACTCTGTGACTATCTTGACATTGTGGATGAACATCTCTGAGACATGAAAGAGATCATCTTTGGCAATTTTTTTTCCTCTGCCAGAACACAGTAAAAAATAATATTTTTATTGTTTTGATGGTTAAAACCATCTAGTTTTGAAAATTTTTTGAATGAAGTTTTAAAACTAAAACTAAATCCTATGAAAGATGTTTTCTAACGAAATCTAGAGAATCTAGAATCTTTTCTGTAGAATCTAGATAATATTTTTCTTAGACTAAAAAAAAAATTCTGATGTTTTCACTTAAACATATGTTCTTCCTATGTTTATTTATAAATCTTTTCACTGAAGTATATGAGAACTCTTTTTTTGCTTGCAGAAATTAACATGTGCTGGTTCTTGATAAAGTGTCTGTGGAAAGAAATTACTGGAAAACAGGTTTTTTAGACAAACTAGAATTTCTATTCATCCTGGAAGGTGAAGTGGGGCATGTGGGCAGTCCTGCTTAATGGGACAATGAATCTTGGTCTGCACTTTTGCAAGAACCTGTGTGTACAATAAACATACTCTTTCTTTTTCAAGTAGTATCTGTGATGAGGTGCTCTGCAACTTGGCTTTTTGTCTGGCTGGTGGCTCATGCCTGAGCTGAAAGCTTTTTTAGCACAAAGATTTGAAGTCTTCTATTCAGCAAGTTACTGGAGCCATGGCCTGAAAACTCCTACCTTGTTAATAAAAAATATTCCTTATCTATTTTGAATTGCTTGTTACATATGGAAGTGACTTCAGTTGTTATTCGTGTTTGCAATACTCCTCCTGAGAAATCTGGTCCTCTAAATGCCATTCTGTGCAAATATCACTGGATCTTTCAGGCTCTTTTCCATCCATTAATTATCTTTCAGTTCTCTGAGAATTGAGCTGCAGAAAGACATTAAAATTCCTACTCCAAAATGATTTAATACACTTCTGATGGAAAAGCAGATGTTGTAGAGCATCTCCAAGAGTTGCTATACAGAAAGGTAGGGTCAGGGGCTCCCAAAACCATGAGAGAGGCTGCTGCAGCTCCATGGCCCCAGTTCAAAGCAGGAATGAGGCCAATCCTGTATTTGCAGAAGTCACATGGACACAAACACACATGTACAGCTCATTTATATACATACATATATAATATACATATATATGATTTATATTTATGGCTGACCATACACATCAAGCACTCAGAACTTGCTGGTCTGTGGTTCTGTGGGACACTGGAACTGTCTGTCCAAAGAGGTGGTGGATGCCCCATCACTGGAAATACTCATGGTTGGGTTGGATGGGGCTCTGAGCAACCTGGTCTGGTTAAGATGTCTCTGCTCATTGCAAGGGGTGGACTAGGTAACCTTCCAAATCCCTTCTAACCCAAACTATTTTATCTTTCTGTGAAACAAACCCAGCAGCACCACTGTCTTGTCCTGCTCTCTTCTGTTCCTGGTCAGGATTGATCCTTAAGGATCCTTAAGGATCAATCTTAATTTAAATCCTATTGAAACTGTTCTCCAAATTTGACCTGAATTCAGAAATTTCATACATGTCTTTTTATATTAGAGAGAGGGGAAAGCAGACAGGGGTTGGAACTGGATGATCTGTAAGGTCCCTTCCAACCCAAAAGCATTCCATGATTCTGTGATCATAAAGAGTGAAAGCTGCAAACCCTTCAGGGAAGTGAAGAAGAACTCACAGGAACAAAAAGTACAATGTATGCTATACTCACAGCAGAAGTGTCTAAATGCAACTGGTCTTTTATTGATCAGTAGAGAAGAAGGAAATTCCCTGGGGAGGAGAAATTCAGGCCATGATTGACACTAAAAGTGGAGAGAAAATGAAATGCATACAGGTGTCCCTGCCCATGGCAGGGGGGTTAGAACTAGATATTGTCTTTTAAGTTCCCTTCCAACAAACCATTCCATAATTTCATGGTTTTCTGTACACTTGGTTTAGGCTTTTTGGAAAACTGCTGATGATACTGGTTTTTGGTAAAGCCAGCTGGCTGTCTGAGGATCTTCGCTTCTTCTCTATTCTCTGCACCATTTCCAAAAGATTTATTTCTGTTTAGCCTTGGCTGGAGCTTTTCTGATATTCATTTCACTTTTCAGTCTTTTGTTTAAGCTCACGTTAGTTTAAATTTATGAAAGTGACTTCCATCTCCTGGGTATGTTTGTTATAAAGGATAGTTGGTGTTTGATATGTTGCCTGAACATGACAGTTTGAGACAGATTTTGCAAAAGCAGTGATAAAAGTTTGAAAAGTAATATAAATTAATACATTTGGTGATTTTCTTATACTATATTTATTTACATTGTCTTTCTTGATTTTATTACTACTGTGGCTTTATATAAGGATAAAATCAGAATAAAATTTCTTTAATATGCCAACTTCTGACAGTTGTCAAAAATAAAATTATACTCAGAAATGGAAAGACAGGGAAATAGTGTTTCCTCCAGAAATATGTGACTTGAATATTAAAATCAAATCCTGAAATTACTGCTAGCTCTTTTAGAAGAAATATTACTGTTAGTAAAGGTTTCATTGGAAAAAGTATTGCAGAAATGCAGCACAGTTAGAAGGAAAAAAAAACACCCTATCAAGGGACTGTAACTAGGCCATGTTTCGCAGTAAATATTTAACTCCACCACCCATTATTATGCATGAAATTTTTGAATTCGGGTCAAATTTGGAGAAAAGTTTCACTAGGATTTAAATTATGAGAATTATTAAAAGAAAAAAAGATCTTCCAAATTTGAATAGGGACCACAGGCAGTTATCTTGCCCTGTTCTGTCTTCCAGCAGTAATTCCCAAACTGGGTAAGCTTAATCCACAGTGCGTAATCCTCAGCAGCATTTAATGTAGAGCCTTTTCAATTAAGTTTTGAGCTAACCATGAGCAGTGTTCTGCAAGGAGATTGCCTCCATGCATGAAATCTGTATTTGTGTCCCCTCTGTGCGTAATTCAATGTGGAGATTGGAGCTGAAGTCTCTGACCCCTCAGAACAGTTCTGTGAAGCTGCAGGGCACCACAGGGTGGGCACCTCGACCTCCCCTTTTGAAGCTGTTCTGATTTATGTGTTACTGAAACGTCCTCTGAGTCGCAGTGAAATGAAATCACTGTTGATTCATTAGGCAGAAATTCGGAACTGAAATTCTTTTTCTTCAACATTAAAAAAAAAAGAAAAAAAGAAGGAAATACAAAAGAGGAAAAGTTTGAGTCATCTTTGAACTGGAAAATCAGTTATTTTAGTCTGTTGGATCAAAAGCATTTGGAAGGAAATTCCTTTTAGCTTGGCACAGGAGTGACCTCAGATGACTGTGTAGGTCAGTGATGGAAGTTTTTAGCACAGCAAAGGAACTGAGAGTTTCACCAGCTGTCTAATGATGGATAGGGAAACTGGTGGGAGATCAGGAGTGGTGCAGAGACGTTGTCTGGGATATTTAAATTGGAAAGCAGAATACTGAAGGGAGAAAGTGTCAAGAAGATGAGCTTAAGGTTCGGTCATTGCTTTATGCTTCTGTCACTGAACAGTGAATTTTCAGTCTTCCAAAAACGAACTGAAAAATTGCAGGAATGACTTTGTGTTGATTACACACCAAAAAAAAACCAAAAACCAAAACCAAAAAAACTAACAAACTTTGAAAATAAAATTTTGTTCTGTTGAGTAAATTCTGCAAAGGAATTCCGTTTATAAAAGTGATGTTTTCTGTGTTAAGAATGTAATTGTAAATACTTCTGTGATTCATCTAACATGTGAGGATCTTGGGTTTGGATCCATGTTACCAGGATTATTTCTGCTCAGTTAAAAGGGGGAATAGCATTAAACTGAAGGGGGGGCAGGTTTAGCTTAGATATTAAGGGAATATCAATCCTCCCTGTGAGGGTGGTGAGGCCCTGGCACAGGGTGCCCAGAGAAGCTGTGGTCACCACAGGTGGCTCCGCTCCAGGAGAGCAGACTGTGGGAATGGAGGTGTGGGCTTGATATTTTCTGAGCCTGAGAATTGCTGAGCTCTTCCCAAGGGAAACTTTTCAACAGTTTTCTTTTTCCCAAAACAGCCTCGTGTAAACAATATTCCTTTCCCATAACAACAGGTGTTGTTTGCTATTTCTGTTACTCAGTGGGAGAGGTGTCAGTCCTGTGGTCCAATAACGTGTCTTCTTAGCACAGCATGTTATAAAAGGGCTGAATGAATTGTAAATAAATCTTCTGATTTCTACTGCCTTCTGACCGGAGTCAAGCATCTTTATTTCGTGTCCTATTGCGACACGGAGGCTCTTCCTTTCATGGCAGCTTTTGCAGAAGGCAGCGCTTCCCTTCAGAGGTGCTTGCTTAGGTTTGCAAGCGTAGCCACTGGTGAAGATGCATTTCACAACTAGAAACTGTTTCGAGGTGAATTTTGCAAACTCTCCTGGCAGCGAGAAAATTGAGCAGGTTCCTGGGATCAGACTGCTGCGGTGTGCCTGTGTGGGCAGACCGGTCATTTTATCCCCACACACCACAGCAGCTGTGGCAGAGCCTGTAAATGGCGGGAACAAGCAGCGGGAGTGGTGCAGACTCCACGTGAGCTGGAAAATTTTCATCTGCCTCTAGAACTGCTCTGTGGGCTCCTGCCTTTCTGGTATGGGTTGCTGCCATCTTGTCTCTTTGTTCCTGGGGCCTGCAGTCGCCCTTTTGGAGGGGAAGGGTGTGGCGCCATCTTCCCTTTGTCCCTCAGCCGGGCGGCCACCTCAGCCGGGCGCCATCTTGGGAAAGCCAATTCCAGCCTTCTCCGTCTGTCTTTGTGTCCGTGAGGTTTGTGAGATTGGGCAGTTTTGTATCTAGCAGTTATTTACTGTTGTTTTTTTGCCTGTTGCTGCTCCGTTTGTCAGTGAACTGTTGTTTTTTCACTTATATCTGCTCATAATCTTTCCTCACTGGTAGAAAGGGATTGGTTGGAATTAAGTGGAGGTGACTCATTTTGGAGTGTTAACTTTTTAAATGGTCTTAGAGCAAGATACTGCCCGATCTCAGAAAGTGTTCAGGGCCAAGTTGGATGGGGCTTGGAGCAACCTGGCCTAGTGAAAGGTCCCCCTGTCTATGGCAGGGGGTGGAACAAGATGAGCTGTAAGGTCTCTTCCAATCAAAACCATTCCATGATGCTGTGATTACCTGGTGTCATGTAATGAGAGGATACAAGCAGTTCTTGGAGCATTAAACTTTATCAGGGAGTCTTCCTTGCCCCTCTGCTCAGTCCTTCCATTTGCCTACAGTACATTTTGTTCTGTGTTCTTTATTTTTGACTGCATTTTCCATGGCATTCATCCAACTTCAAAAATTGTATAAAAGCTTCTTTCTCCCATACAGATTAGGCTTTAATTTTGGATATGGTTTCAGAAAGTGGTATTCGATGAGAGGAGTATTAAAAGTGACAGCATGAAAATTTGAAATATACTTTCTAATATCTGAGTCCTAAAAGATGCTTAGTCAGTATATTAAAGGCTTTAATTTATTGCCTTTCCATTTACCATTTTGAACACGTCTTTTTCTGAAGTACATTTTTCACATATTACAAAGGCCAGTAATACTTTACAGAGTGAGGGAATATAAAATGTTATAATCAAATAACAGGCACTGATTTCCTCTGAGAAGTGTCAAATTATAGCATTCTGATCTCCAGCTATCTTGTTCTCTGTGTTCTAATCCCTTTATCAGAGACAAATTCTTTTTAGACTTTAGATCTGTGAGATATTCCAACGCACAGATGTATGTATATGAGCATGGGAAAAAGGAGCCTGTTCTGTATAGCTGATGGAATTCAGAATTATTTTTATATCTACTAAAAATGAAATTGTCGGCTCTCCACTGATTTTGATTTTGGATGTTTGCAAATTTCTTTCAGCTGTAATTGTTCCAATTGATTTTTTTTCTTTTTTTTTTTGTATTTTAATTGTAGATAAGCCAGTTTTTAACCTCTGTTCGTATTATGTGATTTCTGCAGTATGTGATGAAATATATGTGGTTTTTTTTCAGAAATAATGTCCCCCCTACTTCCTTTCACCCGTTTGTGGTGAACTTTATGGTTTTAAATTGCTCCTTATTTTTTTTATTCAACACTGATCTGTCTGAACAGAGAATTTGGGTGGAACTTGGGCAAAAAAAAGAGAGTCTGTGACCTTTGTGAAAAGGGACAAGGGACAGGCAGCTCAGGAGCTACGGGAACATTTGGAGGTCATGCAGGGAGAAAATGGCAAGGGGCAAAGCCGGGCTAGAACTGAAACCTGGCTACTGCCATAGAAAACCAATAAAAAAGGATTCTATAAATTCATTAATGACAGGAGTAGAACCAATTTTGGGGGCTTCATTCTGTTCCCATCTCTGCCCTTCAGCTCAGAGTGCTGGGTACCTGAAGGACACCTCCTTTAACTGTTGCAGGCTGAGGCAAAGAAGGAATTTAGTACCTCAGCATTTTCCTCATCCTTTGTTGACTGAGTTTCACTCTGTGTCCAGTGAAGGATGGACATCATGGAATCATGGAATGGTTTGGGATGAAAGGGACCTTAAAACTCATCTAATTCCAATGCTCTGCCATGGGCAGGGACACCTTTCACTAGACCAGGTTGCTCAGTGCCATCTTTAGCTTTGATTACCCTCAGCCTCCCTTCTGCCATGCCCAGGTATTTATAAAGGACAGTCCTAACACTCAACTACAGCTTTTTCTATAACCTAGAAAAAAGGCAATTTTTTATTACTTAGAAAAAAGCCTATTACAGGCTTAGACTAGTGATAATTTCTTTCTGTTCTCACTACAAATCTAATAATCATGTCTTGTCTCTGAGCCTTTTTCTGTGCACAACAGCAATCTGCCTTTCTGGGTGTTGATGAAGGGCTATAGATCAGTTTTGTGTTGTGATCTCTGCACTGGAATGTAAATTCACACCATGAAGCTCAGTTATCTCATTATCTCTCTGCACAGAAGCTCTTGCAGTTTTTAGACATTCAAGCAATGAGTATAGTTATATAATGGAGCTCTTATATAAACACATAGGTGTCACTGCATGTATGTGAATTCCCATTGAAACTGGCAATAAATTCTTAGGTTACTAAAATGTTGCCAAGTCAAAATTCAGTGAAAAACTGCTGTGTTTTTAGTCTCTGAGAATTATTTTTTAAATGTAATTCCCAATTTTGGAAAGATAAACTTAATTTTCATGTGAGCTGATGCCTGGAGCATGATTTCAGAACCTTTGGTAGGTTGTTCTATGGTGAAAAAAATAGCTGCATTGCATCTCAAATATAGGTTCTCATAAGCAGTGTGTGCAGATTATGTGAACTAATACAAGAAATGAAATAAATTTTTAAAAGTGCTCTTGTACCTTCCATCTGTTTCTCTGTGTAAACCTGCAAATGGTCTCTCTGTATCTTATGTTGTCTTCTCTTTCATCTTTTTCTTACTGTAAGTCTATACTGTAGGTTTTCCCTGTGCTGATGACTCTCTTATGTCTGCTTTTCTCCTTTCTTATGCTCTGTCATGCTGGAGGCATCTTCCTAAATTTTTGTATTTAAATTTTTCCTGGTTTTTTTCTCTCTTGGCTGCAAATCCCTCAATTGTCCAACATTACCATGCCTGTCCTCTTAATTCCAGCAGGGGTTGTGGGAAGGTTTTTCTTTAACTTTTAGCCACGTTTGTTACCCAGATTAAGCAGTGCTCCTTGATTCTCTTACTGCTTCTGTCAAGACGTTCAGGTAGGATCTAAGTGTAGGGAAAAGCACAAATTAGCAGGGATGAAAAAGTCACCCTCAAAACAAATAGGAGCTGATAATTCACCAAACTGATCAATCTCATCATCAATCCTTCCCCCTCGTCACAGTGCTTCCCATGTGCTGACATTAGCAACTTGCTGCTCCTTCTTTTTCACAGATGACTGGGATTTTTTGATAAATTTTGTTATGAAAATGCATCTTGCTGGAAAATATCAACCCTTTGAACTAAAGCTTATCTCAAAAAATATCAATTTCAAATAAACTCTTCATTGGGTATTTTTTTTTTCATGTGATAATAGAGAGTGATGGAACTGATTCTAATTATGATTTTGAACTTAGTTCACAGTGCCTTGGGCACAGATAGAATCTGCCCTCAAACTTGCTTTCCTGTACAGTGTTTGTGAGCCTCTTCATGCCCCAGAATGAAAATGATATCCAGAATGGTGGAATCTGTGTGCCTGATGCTGAATGCCACAGTCATTTTCTTGGAGTGTTTCCTTTTCCATGAGTTTTGGGTGCTTTTCAAATGTTGTTCTTTTCTATACCTGATGTGTTAAATTTATTAATGGCAGTTCTATTAAAATTAATAAACTGTTATGTAGAAACCCATTAAATTGTTAAATTCAAGATGTTAATCACTAGGACTTACAGATTTTTCTTTGTCAGTTCCATTCATTTTAGTCCTTTTTTACAACAATGATTTTAATCAGTGTACCATTCACAGTTCACCAGAAAGACAGCAACTTTTCCTAACATTTTCCACTGTAGTTTCTTGTTTAGGTGATGAACTATTCTACTCATTTTGAATGTGCTTCTTGATGCAGCTCTGAAGCATTTGGAAAAAGAAGAAAATACTTATTTTAATTAGAGATTTCAAATTTTTAGTATAAACACAGAAATTGTGGAAAAATTGGTAGCTGAACTACTTGCTGATAGGACAAGGGAGAAGAGCTTTCAACTTAGAGTAGATGTAGATGAGATACTGGGAAGGAATTGTTCCCTGTGAGGGTGGGGAGGCCCTGGCACAGAGTGCCCAGAGAAGCTGTGGCTGCCCCCGGATCCCTGGAAGTGTCCAAGGCCAGGTTGGATGAGACTTGAAGCAACCTGGGCTAGTGGAAGGTGTCCCTGCCCATGGCAGGAGGTAGAACAAGATGGGCTGTATGGTCCCTTCCATCCCAAACCTTTCTGTAATTCCATGTTTCTGTCAAACATAGTTCAGCAGTGTGACTTTTGCCAGGATACGAACGAAGCCACGTTATTTTGGAATTCAGTTGAGCTTGAGTTTTTAAATTTGCCTCTGGGTTTATTGGCATCTGAAGAGGTCCAGTGTGTTTTCATGTTCCCAAACACAGCGCTGAGCATCTAAAATGTTCATGTTGATGTTCACTGAACTCTCCAGTTCAGTGAAGGCAGATCAGTTTAGTGTGTCCCTGAAAGATGTTAATCCATGGAGTAACTGAGTTGCAGACAGAGAGGGATTAGAGGTGCTAATGTATCCTCACATCCCAAACAATTCAGTTTTTAATTGAAATTTAATTGTGTTTTATGGTACTTAAGTGTATCAGTGATGTTCCAAATGAGCTATTAATCTGACTATTAATTAGAAAAGTTCTTTCTAAAACACAACATTCGTGGATAAATTGTCATAGATATTGGCTAAATGTCTTAAAAGTTCTGTATTCTTGCTATTTTCTGTCCCTCGGGAAAGGAGTTGGGTTAATTAAAATTACGTGTTTTAATGGTCCATGAAGTGAATGATGTTGGTGTGTTCTTGGATCCAAGAGAGAACATTGAATCTAAAATATCTCCTAGATTTAAGGATATCCATTGTGCTTTAAAATGCAGAGTGATTCATCTTCCATCGCTCTATCTAAATGTCAAATGTAAAGTGAGTCAAATGGAAGTGAACTGGATTTGTCTGTACAGTCAGTTCCAGAGAGACACAGCTCCAGGAGCTGAAATGTGATGGGAGAAGATCAGGCTTGATCAGAGGTGGCCTTTTCTGGCCTTGAAATCCATTAAAACAATGAGAACAGTGGTCATTCTCCCACAGATGGAGCACAAAGTCCCAGCTGCAAGTGAGAGGAGATGAGTTTTGGGGACATAGGAGTAAAGATTTAGAAAAAAGCTCTTAAGGAAAGGGAAGACTGAACAGCCATTTGTGTGAAGCTTTTAGAATTCTGAATAGAAGTTTTAATGCATATTTGTATTTAGTAAGTATGCAGGATGAAAACAATGTACTAATGACTTCCCACATTCTGATAATGTCAAACAGAGGTTAATACTGAAATGAACATGGTCAGTTTTGGAGACTGGATTTTAAAGTACTGTAAACAAAATACGGTGTTTTAAGAGACATGGTAAATAATCAATGTGATTAATAAGGTAAGAGGAATATAGACAGGGACAAACTAACCATCCAAGACCAGAATAAGGTCATTATTCCTAAAATTGAACTAATAAATATATCCCTAAAATATATCCCCATTCAGATATATACTGGGATGGAAAGTGAATGATCCTACTCTATTTGGTAAATTTCTAGAGAAATCCAAGGGGGATGAAATTGGAGATCTTTGCATCCTGAAGGGTTTGCTTTTGTTTCTTCACAAGACAACATCTATGATGAAAGGATTAAAAACCTGCTTAAATAATTTAAATATACCTTATTAACAATTCTGGGTTGTTCAAATCTATCATATCATCATTTAGCATAATCCTCACTCTTTTGTATGGAATCTGCAACTCATTTTGGGTCTATATATAATTATAATTTTGGATAGCTTCATAACAGTGCTTTTCCTCTAATTACGAGGAGAGCACTCTAAAATACTTCCATTATATCATGGATCAGTTGTTCTTTTTAATCTTGGACATGTAGAACAAAAGGAAAAATCTGAAAGAAATTGATTAATTAGACTGTAGCTTAATTAATTTCTTCCATTTGAGAACTGCTCAGGAGTGGTGCATCCAATCAATTTGTCATTGTTCTGGTAATTATTTCCAGGTGTTTGGTGTATTGTCAGCATCCCCTACTGATCTCAGCTGTTCTCTGGATTGCTGCTCTGTGCCCATCTTCTATCTCTCTTAATAAAAACTTCAAGGCTTTGGAAAAAAATGACATTTCCTCTGTCTATTAACCAATGAAAGCCTTGGTTCAGTCCTTTCCTCACAGGTGGATGTTTACCTTAAGTCTGGCCATGAAATTCCAGTAGCTTTTTTTGGTGGCCTTTGCAGTCATCTGTTGATAGATATTTTGCAGTTATTAAGCTCTGGGAACACAATGGGATTGTTGGGGTGCCCTTTGTAGGGCCAGGAATTGGACTCAGGGATCCCTACAGTTCCAACCCAGGATATTCTGGGATTCCATGAGTATTTCTCATAGCTGCAAATGGTCCTAGAAACCTGCAGTTCTTATCCTTGTACTCCAGAAGCAGAATTATTTCATGGGGCTGCTGTAATGATGATAGAAATGGATATTGTGTGCAATTAGAAGAGACTGAAGTACTGCCTTTAATCTGTCAGGACTCCTTATAAAAATGCACAAAGCCAAAAGGGAACATGGGGACAAGAGTGGAAGAAGAACACAGTGAAAATGAAGGACAAATGGGGCATGAGAAGAAATGGATTTAAATTATCTACAAATACGGGCAGTAGGGCCTTAGTGTCTCTAATGAAAAAAAAAAACCTGTCAGATTCTGCAGTTCCTTCTGGAGTGAGTTTCACACTGCACGTAAGATTAATTGGGGTTAAATGTCTGAGCTGTTTCTAAGATGGAAGCTTGATAAGTTTATGAGTGTAGCTATTATCATATTAAGATCATTATTAATTATATTATCATTCGACTGACTGCAGTGGCAAGGAAGCAGACCTGATGACTTCAGATGTCTGTGTTTCTTTTGTTGACTCAATTCTCACTGAAAGTAATTTAATATAGATTACAGAATAACTTGAAATGCATTTGGAAGGAAATGGATGACTAAATGTAGGGTTGACTTTTTCCAGATAAAAAGGTTTCTCTGAAAAATTATTCAGCTAGCTGAATCTCCACTGTTACCTTTAGCCTGAGAATAGTTTGATACCACTCCTGTAAAAAGATTAAAATATGTTAATTGGCACTGACACAGAAGAGTCTTCCTCCCCATAACTGCTAATTTCTTTGGTTATTAGCTTCTAAATGATAAACTACTAGATCTTGTTAAGTTTTAAACAACCTGCTCTGAACTTCTATACTCATAGTTTTTTGGTTTGCTTATTTGATTATGTCTGTTTAATAATTTTTGCTTAATTATTTTGGAGACTTATTTCACCTAATGTGACCTTTTATGTTTCAATATCTAATCCAAACTCTTTTAATGGTTTTTTGGTTTTGTTTGTTTTTGTTTCCTTTTGACCCTCTGGGTGTTTTTCCTCTGCCCATGAGTGTTGATTTTCAGATCTTTTTGCTAGGGATATCTCCTTGGATATTCAAGTCTTAGAAGATAATTTTCCTTTTTGTTTTCCTGGTACCACTGTGTGATTATCAAATACTATTTCTTTATTTCATAGTCCAATATAAATATTTATCTAAAGCTACACACTGCTATTTTGGCAGAAAATGGTAAAATGTCTTCAGCACCAAAATGGCAGTTCAACAATTTGCAGGCATCTGATTCCAAAATCAAAAGCTTGTTTTGGATGCCATTTCACCTTGGATTTCTGTAAAATTCAGTACTTTCACTTACAAGAGTTTTGCAGCTGGATGCTTGGAATCACTTCCATCTCATCTGAATTCTACTTAGAGCTTAAATAAGAGAAAAAGCCTTGCTGGGATTTCTTGTGGTTGTTTGTTTCCCCTTGGGTTCACCCAGCTCAATATGCTCCAAGAGTCCATTTTGGAGCAAACTCTCTACACCAAGCTGGGATTGTTGGTTTCCCTCAATAAATAATTGAAGGGAAGTTGATGCCTTACAATGTTACACTGGTGAGATGAAGCCAGTCCTGTGCTGGGATCAAATTCCCAGTTAGGAAACTCACATCTGACCTTTGCTCTCATGCTGGGCTCTCAGTTGTTCTGTGGTTGCTCTCAGTATCTGCTTTTACATGAAATATTTGAGTCATTGACATAATAATAATTACAACAATAATAAAAAATAATAATAATAATAATAAAGAAGTTTTATTCTCAGTTTTTAGCCCACTCTCAGCCAAGAGTTGTGGATAAATTTTTCAAACAACTGTTTTAATTAAAGTATGTGTTAGAAAAATCTTTGTGGCATCAGAAGTCCTTGCTCATAGTTTCAGTGATTTTTGGCACACAGGTAAAATGCATGGGAAGGTAGGGACAGCAAACTGTGGTTCTCCTCCAGAAACCTTTTCTGTTTTACCTTGAATTTCAGCTCTGTGATGCTGACCAATATAGCATTTAAGTATGTGTAGAAATTTGGTTTGTTCCCTTTTTATCTAGCAATGATATTTTGTTAATTGTCTCCTAGGAAATTTATAGAGAATTTTGCCAACCTTCTGGAAAGCTAAGAGGAGTATGTAGCCTTAGACATGAGCCACTTGAAATGTATTTTGAAATTGTATATTATCTGTTTATCATCCAAGATACACTGCTTGCAAATTATAATTTGAACATGCAGTTTTAATGGTAAATATAGTAAGGAAAAGAGTTCTGATGGGAATTAATCACTGTGGCCATCTTAAATCTCTCCCCCACTATTTGCATTGTCTTATGGGAAATTTTGCCATCTGGGATTTTTTTAATGTTGTTGTAATGGTCTTAAAAGCAATGTAAATATGCTTTGATTTCACATTAGAAGTACTTTCTTTTTGAGATTCTGCACTGGAGACAAACAGGATTTTTTTAACGACAGCAAAGGTTGGGTTAATATAAAATCTGTGAATTCTAGCCAGTCTGGAAGGGATGGGGTTGTTCATCCTGGAGAAGAGAAGGCTCCAGGGAGACCTTCCAGGGCCTAAAGGGACTCCAGGAGACCTGGAGGGGGACTTGGAACAAGGCGTGGAGGGTCAGGACAAGGAGGAATGGCTTCAAACTGCCCGGGTGCAGGATTAGAATCAGAATCATTAGGTTGGAAGAGACTTCTGAGATCATCAAGTCCAGCCCCACCCTAACCTCAACTAAACCACGGCAGCAAGTGCCACATCCAGTCTTCTCTTAAATACATCCAGAGGTGGTGAATCCACCACCTCCCAAGGCAGACCATTCCAGTACTTTTATTATCCATTCTGTAAAAAACGTTTTCCTGATATCCAGCCTATATTTCCCTTGGTGCAGCTTAAGACTGCGTCCTCTCGTCCTGTCCGTTGCTGCCTGAAGATAGAGACCAACCCCCAGCTGACTACAGCCACCTTTCAGGGAGTTGTAGAGAGTGATAAGGTGACCTCTGAGTCTCCTTTTCTCCAGGCTAAACAACCCCAGCTCCCTCAGTCGTTCCTCATAGGGCTTGTGCTCCAAGATTCGATGGGATACTGGGAAGGAATTGTTCCCTGTGAGGGTGGGGAGGCGCTGGCACAGGGTGCCCAGAGAAGCTGTGGCTGCCCCTGGATCCCTGGAAGTGTCCAAGGCCAGGTTGGACAGGGCTTGGATTGCCCTGGGGCAGTAGAAGGTTCCCCTGGGGTGGAACTAGATGGGCTTTAAGTCCCATTCCAACCCAAGGGTTTTGCGTTTCTCTCGTTAATTTCCCAACAGCACTTAGTTTAGCTTTCATTGAGTTATTTATACTTTCTGGAAAAAAACAAAAACCACAAGGTGGAAATCTAACCTGAGCTGTGTCCCACCCGCAGGGGAGACGATGCGCATTGCCTCATCGGAGTTCGCGGACGACCCCTGCTCCTCGGTGAAGAGGGGCACCATGGTGCGCGCCGCCCGCGCCCTGCTCTCCGCCGTCACCCGCCTGCTCATCCTGGCTGACATGGCTGATGTCATGAGGCTCCTCTCACACCTCAAAATCGTAGGTGTTTTTCACCTTCTCTCTTGGGTTTGTGTGCTTTGTGCGGACAAAAACAGCGTAAATTGGTTGGGAAGGGAACTGTCCTCGTTCCTTACTCTCCACTTTGTTCTCTTACAGTGCTGATCAGAGGCAGGAGTTAACACAGTTCTGCATTAGCCTCATTCATTTTCATAATTCTGCAGAAATTTATATTTGAACACTTACAGCAAAATTTGTGAGCTGTCTTCAGTGACTGGACTAATACTGCTGTTAACCAGCTCTTTGAGCTGAACTGAAGCATTTTCTCTCCTCACATCTTATCCCAGTTACTTTCCCAGTGTTTTTGTCTTCTGGCACAGCTTAGATACTATAGTTGTCTACTCTTATTTTTTTTCTCTTTGTGACTTCTGAATATCTATTTATCTATCTATCTAGCTGAAAATATATATATTAATATATATGTATATAAAGATTGAATGTTTAATTTGGAGAGAGACAATAGTACAACTGCCTAATCAAAGAACAAAGAGGAATTAAAGATTACCAGATAGTTTGGACAGATTTATATTCACTTTTGACCACCACCATTCACATTTTTATACAGGAGTATTAGAAAGATTTTCAGTTGAAGCTAGGAGATGTATTTTTCCACCCTCCCTAGTTGTTGCACTGTTATATTTTTATTGCAGAAAAAAATCATCAGAAACCTCTGAAACAAAACAAAACTGTGCAGAAAGTCATATACAGAATATTTAAAGCCTGCAGAGCACATGTGTGAGTTTTAACAGAGATAGAGAGTTGTGTCTTTTTAGCAACTGTTCAAAATGTACTTTCTTTTTTTTTTCTTCCTTTTTTTTTTTTTTTTTAAATTTGTATTTTGACAGAGTAACTGCACAACAATCTCATGTTCTGGAAAAACAGTGAGAACCCTTCAACTTGCAAACTGTGCAGATAACCTCAATAGCTGCAAAACAGTTTTCATAAGGAAAGAGGTTGATTTTTCAGCACAGGTTCTAGTGAGCTCTGCTTTAATGAACAAAATGCTGCTCCCAGAGTTGTCAGCACATGGCTCTGGTTAGGTGCAGTGTAAGCAGTGTCTCTCTCCAATATGCTTTTAATTTTTCCTCTCTATAATGCCTCATGTAACTGTAATTCAAATTGTCCTTTCCTAGCAAGGTCAACACTTGAATATCATAGACAACAGGTTTTTACTGAACATTTTGATGAAAATTCATATTCAAGCTCTTTCATAGGCAATGAGAAATTCTGTTGTCCCATCTGAGATTTCTTTTGCAGCAGAGTACTCTGTTATGTAAAATACAAATGTCCAGTGCTGGTTTGTAAGTGGGTTTATTTCCTTGCACAGTTTGCACCCCAGATTTGCAAGGGCTGTTTCTAGCAGTGTGCTTTTTAATCTCTGCATTTATCTGATGGTATTACAGGTTCTGTTTCAGAAGTCTGGTTGTTTTCAGCAAAATTCAACATAAGGGTCTTAACTGTGACTTTTATTTTCATGTTAAAAAGGGTAATTTCTTTCTGAGGTTTAAACGTGTAAATATCCTTATTTTACCACTTAATGCTAACTCTTTTAAACAAATGAATTACTGGGGGGAAAAGTGGTTATGCTATACAAAATTGATGAAGAAACAGCTCTTCTATTGACTCAAAGGTAACCTTCAAAGACTTGTGTAACTTATCCATAAAATTAATGAACTAAAATAATTCTGTGTGTCAGAGTAATGAAGCCTAATTTATGCTGAATTGTGCTGTAATCAGTTTTCTCTGAAAGCATGTCAAAGGCTTCCCAGGAAATGGTGCATTTTAATTAGTGTTTTAGAGGGAATATATGCAGGTGCTTCCTGGAAGGGCTCTTGGTCATTGCATTCAGGTTATCTTTTGCACTGCTAAAATTAGAAATAATGGTTGTTGCAGAAGCTTTTGCAAGGCATTAAAAAAAACCATGTATTGTTACAGTATGTGGTCATGCACACAGAGAATTGTAGATTTATTGTAATTAACTCCAGGCTAGTTAATCAGAGGAACAGATTAGTTGAGTGTTTTCTCAAGGATGGAGAACTCACTCCAGTATGAATTTTTAAAAAAGAAATTGTAATCATAAAAATGTCATTAAAAAGGAGCTTGTGCTCCTGTGCTTTCTAGTATTTCTCATAACTTCATTTCTTCATTTTGGAATCTGTGGTTTTGAGCCCTGACTGACATCATAGAGTACGATCAGCCTCCTTTGAAATCTGATTATCAAGAGTGGAATTTCTTGACAATTTTTTCATTAGTTCTATTTAATATGGAGCAGGACTTAGAAAACTGTGTATCAGTTTGTCATGCCTGTCCTTGGCACTACAAACATAATAAAGATGGAACTTTCAAGTATTTTAATGTAAATGTTTCTTGATATAAAAGGAAAATGTGCATATTTTGTAAGAAGTTCTGCAAGAGCAAATTATTTAATACAATGATGCTTTTGCAATTTGTGTTAATTGTCAGGCAATCAGTTCATTTCTTAAAAACTCTGTTCTCCTTAAGAGTAAAAGAGGTAACTTGGATTCTGAATAAGCTTGTAGCTTGTAAATTGGCAGAACTTGGTTTATAATTTCCAAGTAACAGCTATGAATTTATGTTCCTGAATTATGCATTTTCCAACAGAAATGTATGAGTTTGCTACTCTATTGCCCTGTAATTTGTAAATCTGCAGTAAGTAGCTAAAAGCTGAAAATGAAAATGTACTCTCTCAGTGGTAGGAAAACACAGAGCAACTCAAGCAATAAAAAGACAGGTTCTGCACATAATTGTGCCTTTCTAAACTATTAGACACCATCTACTGCTGAATTTATTGATTCCCAGCAGTGTCTGGAGAGCTGCAAGCCTCTGCTCATGCACAGGAGCTTGTCCCTATCCCAAAAAGCCTTTCCCTTTTGAGGGGAAAATTTGTTATGCATGTTCTTATGAACTGTAGTTTTTAGCTGAACAATAGCTTTTAGCAAGAAGGATCAGTAGCATCTTTTCAGTTCTCACTGTTTTTGCTTGGAATTGAATTTTTATCTTGTGAGGGAGAGAAGTACAACTTTGAATTCCCATCTAGTCACAGTGATGTTTTTTTTACTTATTGCATGAAAAGAGCATTTTATCCCTTCAGATATTTCTTCTTGCTTTGCATATAAGATAAAGGTTCACAATGCAGTTTGGGGGATCAACTTGTTGGTATAACTGGGGTTTTATATCTTTGTCTGTTAGCTACAACATCACTGAATAAATGGAGGTGTGTTTTTTTAAGTAGATTCTTTTCTCAGTGTTAAATAACTAAAGGAGGAAAGAGAGAGCTGAGAAAAAAAAGAAATAATACAAATATTCTGGGTTGAAGCTATCATTGTTTCACAAAGACCAAGTGCTTTTGATTTATCAGGGTAAATTTAAACCTTAATGGTAAGTTTGAACTTCCTTTTTAAATACTTCTTGTCCAGAAGTGATAACTTTCTTTCTTTTCCCATAAAGCCTGTACCACACATGAAGCACATACTCATGTATTTTGTTTTAAACCCTTCAGATATTAAATATTCCATCTGATCAGTGTGAGTGGGGAAATTAATACTGTTATATCTTTGACATTAGTTTTACATGATCCCAAGGCACAGTAAATGGACAGTAATGCAGAGTGACAGCTGCTCTATTAAAAACCTAATTAAAGTTCATGGGACTCTCATAAAGCGTGTGTACAGTGATGGATGTGAAACCTAAATTGGGTCCATGTAAGACAGAGAATTGGGTGGAATAGTCCCAGACTTTGTCAAAGAGTGGATTAAAATGCTGACAGAGCTGATTTATTGTGCTGCAGGTAGAGGAGGCACTAGAAGCTGTGAAAAATGCAACCAATGAGCAAGATTTAGCCAATCGCTTTAAGGAATTTGGGAAGGAAATGGTGAAACTGAACTATGTCGCTGCGAGGCGACAACAGGTGAGTACAGGAGTGGTTGGAAAAGTCCCATCTTCATTCTAAAGTTCTTGTGTTTTGTGTCCAGGTGTGGTTTAAAATGTACAGTGAACCATTCATTGCTATGTCATGGCCTGTAATTTAATCACACTGATTATTTTTGAATGTGATGAAGTTTTTCAGAAGTGCCGTTTCTTTAAGAGCACCTTCCAAGAGGCTTCAGTTAATAACAGATTGAAGGGTGAAGAGGGAAGTGATTCAGGAGGTTAAGGATAGTTTTAATTTAACTATTCCCATTTAATTCTAACCTATGCAGATTTCAGGTCACTCTGACAGCTGGCAAAGCATGAGCTCTTTGCTAGTTCAGTATAATTCAAGTTCAGGAGGAACAGAAATCTGCTTTGTGCTTAAAACCATTATTAATAATTTTCAGATTTAAAAAAAAAAAATATTCATTTATCCATTTATTCATTGCTAAGGCAGCTGAAAAAGAGACCAGAAAATCATGATAACATTTATTCAAGGCCAGTCATTGTACACCTTTGCAATAAAGATAACTTTTCCCTGAACCCTTTTCTTTTTAAGGCACTGTAAAGTTGTATAAGGTCTCTCCAACTTCAATTATATTTGGATACCGCCAATAATTCAAGGATGTGCCATCTCTGTACTGCATTACACATTGGACATGGAAAGCTGGCTTTCCATATTCATCCATCTATTTATTTTCTTATATGCAGTAATGGCAATTGACTTCTGAATCCTGATTGTGGGGCTTTTTAATGAAAAATAGCATTTTTGGGATTATACTGAAATTGCATCATTGAATGTCTCAAGTTGGCAAAGACTTGTAAAGATCATCAAGCCCATCTCCCTGCTCCTTACAGGACTACATAAAAACAAACCATCTGACTAAGACAGATAAATTAAAAATGCAGAATCTTGGCACTATATGGAGAGTGCTCTTCTGTACATTCATACGCTTCCCCTGTAGAAATATAGCTCCAAATATGGGAAAAAGAGAAAAATGTGAAAGTTAATGAGTGTTTGTATCTCTTAAGTCCTCATTGAACATACAAGAATATGACAAAAAAAATATCTCTGAAGTCTGTTACCTGTCAGCCATGTAAGGGTGAAATAAATCAATGGGTAGAACCTTCAAATGCAGAATATCTGGGTCCTTTTTCAGTGTTGGTGATAGATTCCATGTGTGAACATAAAATAAACTATTCAGCTCTCCTGACTGGTTTGTTCACAGTTTTAAAATAGAAGAAACAATGTTTTGTTATTCCTTTGTTAGGGCTCTCTTAATGTTTGTAAGGCTTTCAAGGACAGTATGATATACGCTATAACTGAAAAAGTCATGGGTTAAATAACAATAATACATAATTCTGATAACATATTGTGCAGCATCTGATTCTTGCTGTCAGGGGAAACAAAAGAAAGTGTCTGTCATTGTACTCTAAATATACAAATTCTAAATGATATGAGGAGTAGAGCAAAATATGAAGGAAAGCAAATTAGAAATGCTGAGAGGCATTTTTAGGTCTTTAAGAACTAAAACCATATGGTATTAGGTCATAGGTTGGACATGATGATCTCAAAGGTCTTTTCCAACCTAGTTAATTCTTTGATTCTGTGATGTTCATCTATGTAATACTTTTAATTTGATATTTTAAATGTCTACCTTATGATAATTTTATAAAGGACATGGGTGTAGTAATTAGAAAAATAAGACACTTGCTGTAACAAGTAACTTGTTTTAACAGGAGTGTTGCACTTGCATTGCTGTAATGGAATCAGCAGAAGGAATGCAGTTGCTTGGGAAGAGTAATTTTGAATGTTTTATGTACATTTTAATGGGTTTTTGCAAAAGGGCAGTGACTCTTTGGTAAGATACTGTGAGTAGAATATAACAGCTGTAGTGCCACAGGAGGACTCGACTTCCTTGGGCGGGAGGGGAATTCTTGCAGTGATTTATGGCGGGTTCTGCCGTTGATTCCATCTCTGCCAACCCACTGCACGGCGCTCACGCCTGGAAGCTCGAGGCAATCCATTCAACACAACCCCTTTCCTTTGCCCCTCTAAGAGCTGTGTGTTCCCCTGCAGGAGCTGAAGGACCCTCACTGCAGGGACGAGATGGCGGCGGCGCGGGGGGCTCTGAAGAAGAACGCCACCATGCTGTACACGGCCTCGCAGGCCTTCCTGCGCCACCCCGACGTGGCGGCCACCAGGGCCAACAGGGACTACGTCTTCAAGCAGGTGCAGGAGGCCATTGCTGGCATCTCCAACGCTGCCCAGGCCACCTCGCCCACTGATGAGAACAAGGGCCACACTGGCATAGGAGAGCTGGCGGCTGCTTTGAATGAGTTTGATGTGAGTATCGGCAGCGTGTGGAGGTGTTTCTACACACAATCTACTGAGCTTTTAACTAAGGTGTTCTTACACAGGACTCAAATTCCCCCTTTTCATTCACATCCATTTCCTCAGACAAGCAAAGTGCAGACATCGATTTGTGCTGGTTTTAGTCAGGAATAGTTGTCTGCTGCTAATGGGCTGGAATTATAAGGAGTTATTTGTGCTCGTATGCAGTGGCTGGGATAGTGAGAAAAATAGTTCTTGTTATCCGTAGGATCCTTGACAAATCTCAATACATGCTTCTAGAAAATGCAAAGTCTGATTAATCTGGCAGTTTAGTTATGTTGATGCCTTGGGAAGGCTGACCTGGAACAGAGACTGGACAGAGCTAGAGAATAAAGTAGATATTTATTAAAATGCCTTTAGGATACACCTTGGGCAGGACCAGAGTCTGACCAGGGCTACACCCAAGGTGGACCCAAAATGGTCACAAAATGGACAACCAGTCACGAGGTCTCACACTTTTGTAAGTTTTGGTCTATTTGCCTATTGGGGTTTAATTGTCCAATTCCAGCTTCAGATTGTGAAGTCCCATCCTTCTCGTTTCCTCTCTTCAGTCTGCTGTTGTTTATGCTTTTGGGCCTGAAAACTTGTAACAGTGTGCTTGGTCTCCAGCAGGAAAAGGATTTGTTTTGTCTACCTACTCTGTGAAGAGAGCTGACTGACACTGAATGTGAGGCTCAGAACTGCACCCCTAGGCAGCACAGAATCTGAAAAACATGAAAGCTAAAACTTAAGGCATCAGTGTGACCAACATCTGGGGTTGCTTGAGTGGTAAAATCATGTTTGTCTAGCAAGTCAGGAAGACAAGACAAAAAAAAAGAAGATGGTGATGGAGCTCAGTGTGCTGAAAACATTAACATTCAACTTGAATCATGAATTATGTTAATCCATGAGTTATGGAAAAAGCATCTTTCAAACAGAGTTGATAGCAGTCAGGTCAGCTGTGAGCAAAGTGCTGCAGCCTCTGGTCCAGCAATAGATGCAGTTTCACTTAAGCAACTTTCCTGAGAGCTAATTGTTTAGCTGTTAATTTCATTAGCAGTCCTGTCTGATGATTTCTCCCTATTTCACATGTGAGGATTGTTCTTCAGGCAGTGAAGAAAAAGGTTATTGCAGACAGTCTCTGACAATATTTTCATCTTTCTTTTTGACTTAAGGCAAAGATTTGTTGAAGTTATTATTGGGGAATGGTGTCCTTTTCAGTTTGATTAAGACACAAGGTTGCAATCTCAGCATCTGTCACATGCAATCAGGAGCTGCTCAGTCCTGCTGCATTTAGGGCTGGAAGTGGAGGTGTCCATGATCCATCTTTTCTTACATCTGTGGTTTTTCCTGCACAATTACTGTGGGTTAAGATTTAAGGAATTCCTCAGGGTTTTCAGGGTCCTCTCAGCTCATAGAATCCCTGTTTGGTAAGACCCTGGGAATAATATCCCTGTGTGGTCTGATTGTGCTCTGGCTTTTGTATGGGACTGTGCACGTTACGGACAGCAAAGGTTTGACAAACAGGGACAGAAAACATGTGACTTCTCAGTCCCAAACTGATGATGCTGCTGCTGCCTTCTGGAAAAAAGGCTGCTGTTCAATGCAAAGAGAGTCGCTGTGCTTGGTGAAAATAAATGTAGTGAAGACTGTGCGAGACACCAGATATTGTCCCCTGGCCTCTAGGAGAATATTCATCCTTTCTCTCCTCAGGTAAAGTCTTTTCCACTTCTGTGATGCTGCAGGAGCCAGGCATGTGTGTGGGAGATGTGTAGACATAGATGTGTTCTGTTCATAATTACATGTGGAAGAACAGCCTTTCTGGGGAATTCTCTCTTTCTCATTTTAGGAAATTAAATGAAGACTTAGTATAAGGATACAGATACTGAAACAATCATATTATCCATTTTCTAACTCACTGCTTGGCTGTTGAGTGAGATTTATTCACACCTTATTTTGCAACAAAGATGACATTCCCTAACCTCCAGGGAAAGTCAAAATTTATAGCTGGTGATGGTGGGATGATTACAAATTTACCTTTATGTTTTACAAGCAAGAAAACAAGAAATATTATCAGACTAGTGAAACTATGTAATGAGTAAAAAGGTGATGGAGAAGAAAAAACTTGCTTTTTATGGTGTTCAGTGCATTACTCCAGCAAGGGAAAGGAACTTTGTATTTTCTAATGAAAATAATTTTACAGAATATTTATTTTACAGTCTCAGTCATATTAATTGAGATCAGTTTGTATTTGGTATGATGTGCTTACTAAACCCTGCATTATATACCAGGATGATTCTTCTGTATTAAAATTAAGTGTAGTTTTTTTCCATAATTTATAACACTTCTCAGTCTTCATTTTTTCAAATTTCAGAATCAACGTTCTGTGGCTGACCGCTTCAAATAACTGCAGTGTGAATAATTTGAATATTTTCTCAGTCAAAATATCATCACATGGAATACAAATAATTATTCTACCTATTTGAAGCACAGCCATTGTGTTTAACTAGGTCTTTTGATAATTGTGATACTCCATACATTGGGGGGTTGTGGAAAGTCACCTGTGAGTTATTAGCAGCAAAGTTTTGAAGATGTCATTTATTGCTTCTCAGAGATAATTTATGTAGAAATCAGGAGAGCTCACAAATCTGTTCTTTAGTAGATTTTTTCCTTTAAAGTCCTATTTGAAGTTGATTGATGACAAAAGAACATGTTTAATGCCTTGTTGCTTTGTCCTTTAACTTCCATGTTGCTGTTTTTCTCTTAGATCATTTACAACCAGGTATTCCTGGTTTTATTAGTAATTTATTATTGAAATTTGACATATATTTTATGCACATGAAATATCTCTGAGTTCTTAATGTAAATGGGGGTGCACAAGTTTATTTCCCCTCATGATATTTGGCCAAATTTATGGAAGTTGCATAGATAAATTTTTGAAGAACTTACTGTGAACTCTGAAAAGGCTCTGTTTTCACTCAGGAAATGGTAATTTAGATCTGGTCAGGTCTCATCTGTTCTGGTTATTGAGGGACTGCTGTGTTGGCACATGTTAAATTGTGGGATGGATTTATTTGGTGTCCTCCCCACATCCCTCATGGTGTGCAGCAGAGACAGGGGCTACACATCAAACTGGAGTGTGGTGGGGAGGTAGATAAAAAAGAGAATGAAATTATTGAGTGAGAAGAAATGGAATGAGAAGGAGCAGGAAGCCTGAGTGGGGTGAAAGCTGAGATGAAGATGGATGACATCAACACTGGTGTGTGTTTGGTAACTGTGAAGGGGTAAAAATACATGTGGGTGTAAAGATACATATTTATATCTGGAAATAAAGCAAAGGAATAATTTTGTCCAGGTAGGGGAGTGGAGCTGGGGAAGGCTCTGGAGCCCCAGGAGCAGGTGAGGGAGCTGGGAAAGGGGCTCAGCCTGGAGAAAAGGAGGCTCAGGGGGGACCCTGTGGCTCTGCACAACTCCCTGACAGGAGGGGACAGCCAGAGGGGATCTGGGCTCTGCTCCCAGGGAACAGGGACAGGAGGAGAGGGAACAGCCTCAGGCTGGGCCAAGGAGGCTTAGATTGGATATCAGGGAAGTTTTCCTCACCCAAAGAGTGTCCAGCCCTGGCACAGATGCCCAGGGCAGTGGTGGAGTCCCCAACCCTGGGGGAATTTAAAAGCCATGGGGATGTGGCACTTGGGGACAGGGTTACTGGTGGCCTTGGCAGGGCTGGAGTTGGATTCGATGATCTGAGAGGGCTTTTCCAACCCAAACAATTCTGTGGTTCCATGATTGTGCCACAGCAAGGGCTGCACACAGATTGTTGGGAAATGAGTTCTCCATGATGGAATAGAGAGGGGGCAAAAATAGGATTTACTGGGCATTTGGGATCTGTGGTGAGTAGGAGGATGCTTCTTCTCAGAATATGGACTGGGATTACAATTCCTGAGTCCTCAGGAGTGTAGCTGTGTCAGTGGGATGTGCTGACAACACCTCAGAAGTGCTAATCACAGTGCAAATTCAGATTCTAGGGCTTTCAGACTGGGTAACCTAGAATGCTTTACATTTTAAGCAATTCTAAATAATTTCCTTTAGATTTGGATATGAAAAATAAGGGTAATCATTCTTGTGCAGTGCTGGGAGGGTGGGTGTAATGGTGTTGTAAATATAAAGTTGTTCACTATGCATACACCATAACTCCATAAAAAAGGATTATTCCTGTGTTTGAAGCAAGGCTTGAATTATCTGCAATAAAATTAAATAGAATTTATAAATCCTCTGACTTAGAGAGGGGATGAGAAGATATCTAAAGGAAAAGAGGACCAAACCCCCTTTTTTTTCCCTGATGCCAAAAGCAAGTATCTGTTGTTTTCTGTATTGCTCGAGAAAGAACTGATGAGATGGCTTAGCTGGCTTTTCTCCTTGTCTTTTGTGTTTGTGTGTGCAAGTTCTGCCTCTAGCAATGGCATAAAATGATACTTTATTTGTTAAAAGAAATATATAGTGTTTAGTTTTAATATATGTTAACCCAAACAGGCATGCCCTATAGCTGATGTTGTTTTATCTGATATTTTATAATGCTGGATTTATTGTTTCACTGTATTTTGTCTGTAAAGTTGCAGTCCAGCAGTGTTGGTCCTTTTTACATCTTGAACTGCTGAGTCTGTGGGTCACCCCTTTACTCTCTGATTTCTCAGTATGAAAAGAATCTGGTTTATAAAGGAATTTAAAGGGATATAAGGGGAAGTGGTCACAACACCAAACCTGCCAGAGTTCAAGTAGCATTTGGACAATGCTCTCAGGCACAGGGTGGGACTCTTGGTGTTGTCCTGGGAAGGGCCTGGAGTTAGACTGCTTGATCCTTGTGGGTCCCTTCCAACTCAGGCATGATTCTATGATTTGATATGGTTCAGAATTGAAAGAGGTGCTTAAAATGATTTTTACTACTTGAGGTATTTATGTATTTGGGATAGGTCCCAGGGTACTGAAATTGTACTATTTTTTGTCATGAGCAGCATTTGAAGTGAGAAATTACAGGCAGAGTGACTCAATCTTTAATGAATTTTTGAACAGAGCAAGTGAACTATTTGGGAGATTACATTTGATGAGAAAGAAAGTGTCTGATGACACTGGTCACTGTCCTCCAGGCTGTTAAATGCAGCTCATAATTAATAAATGGGCTATCATAACATATTTAGTGAATTCATTAATGCTCCTTTAGGAATATTTTGCCTGGCTAGAGAATGCAGTGCACCTTAAATGGAGTGAAAGATCTAATAAGTGTGTAATGAAGGGAAAAGATTACAGAGAAACTGAAAAGACAAAGTATCTGAGTATAGCAATAGCAAAGACTGGGGCTTTTTTGGTAATAAAATTAAGAGCTGTCAAAATGTCTCAGAAACATAGCAGACAGAAGAAATGCTGTGTCATTGAGTGACTACCTTTAAAATGTTCCCTTTTGGACAAATAACTGCTAGATCATCTGAGAATGGATTTTTTGCAGAACGTTTATGGAATTGCAATTTGCTTGTAAATATGTTCCTCAGAGAAGTGATTTGTGATGCTGCAGAGAACAGGACAAAATGTGAGCTTTGAAAAGAATTGAGATGTGTTTGTTTTGCCACTGAAATTCGTAAGAAATAATTGCAAAAATATAACTGCACATCCAATAGCAGTTTGAACCCAGACTTGTTGAGCTCGAGTAGCTCTAGCCCAGGCAAATGGCAATTTCTGTATGATACCAGCTCTGAATTGAATTTAACTAGGAATGCACTGGGGAAAGTGTACTGCAAATTCAGATAGTGTCATCTGTGGATTTGGATGAAATATTGTAGAATCTCGGAATGGTTTGGGTGGGAAGGGACATTAAAGATCATCTCATTCCGACCCCCTGCCATGAGCAGGGTCACTTTCCATTAGACCAGGTTGCTCCAAGCCCTGTCCAATCTGTCATTCTCCTTTGTCCTGTCCCTCCATCCCTTGTCCCCAGTCCCTCTCCAGCTCTCCTGGAGCCCCTTTAGGCCCTGCAAGGGGCTCTGAGCTCTCCCTGGAGCCTTCTCTTCTCCTCAACAGCCCCAGCTTTCCCAGCCTGGCTCCAGCCCTCTGATCAACTTTGTGGGTTTTATCTAGACTCATTCCCTGAAGTCCACAAATCTCTTGTGTTGTGAGCCCCAAAATACAAGTAATATTTGTCTCTGGTGCAGCTGAAGTGGCTTTTACACAGAAATAGTGTCAAGCCAACCATTTCCAATGTGGAGGCAGTCAGGCTGCACCTCAACGTTTCTAAAACTTCTGGGCACTAGTGAGATACTTTGGCACTTTCTGCACTCCTCAGATCTTCCCTGAGTGGGGAAACATCAAACTGGTCATGCTTTGCATATTAAGAAAATTATAACCAACAGCAAAATGTTGCATTTTACACTAAACCCAAAAGCTTCCCCTGTTTGCAGAGCTGTGTGTTTGAGGATGCTGAACTGATGTCTCAAATGAGGAAGAATCAGAGTAAATTTTTGGGGTCCTGATGATGCTTTTCCTTTCAGTTATTGCTGCATTTCCCATTACAACCCCCTTTGTGTATGTATGGGCTTGTTTATATATTACTGTGGAAAGGGTCAGCTCCAGAGTGCAAGGGACAACACTGTAAATGTCAAGATTCTGGTAGCAAATGCATGGCAAAAATGTGATCTCTGTAAAGGGAAGCACCCTGGCTAACTGGATTAGGATCTCATTGCCTTCATTCCCCTTTAGCTGTGGAAATGGTGCTGCTGAGTTATATTTGCTGTATAGGAGCACCATCTAGTGGGCTTCTGGTTTATTTTTTTTATGTTTATAAATTTATTTTTCTTTTCCCTGAAATGCTCTTGTATAGTAAACTAGTATTGTGGAAAGATTTATCAATCAAAAACACTTGTTAAAGTTTAACCATAGCACTTTGCTACCACTTCTTTTGGTGGTAGAAAGAGTCTTTTGCCAACACATCAACTGCTGTCTGTGCTTCCCTATCAAAATACATGTAACCTGTGTGCAGCAGGCCAGTTTATTTGCAAAAGAATTTTTGTAATGAACCTTCAAGCACAAATTTGTTGGACATACTAAAAACACAGATAGGAAACACACTTTAAAAACATAATTATCATTTCAATAAGGAAATGTGTTTTCTGTAGCAGAACAGTTATTGCATTATTATTCAAATTATTGCAGGTTTCTTATTTTCTTGTTAATGTAAGTATGAATATCTGAAGTGCTAAATCAAAAACATAGTGAATTTCCTTTCAGGTTACATATAATAGCCTGAAAAGAGCACTAAGTGAAGTGTTCTAATTAGGCTACACTTGCTACTATTTTGCCTGTGTTTATTTAGCACCTCTGAGATGCTTCTGTAGCTTAGGTATGTGAGAAGTGAGCACCACCACTATTTCAGGAAAGCATTTACATTTGGAGAGCAATCAGGAGAGGGGGCTGGGAAGGTGGGGCTGTTGCTTCTGCTCGTGGCTGTGCACTTCTGCCTGAGTGGGATGCTCCTGAAGCTGCTGTGGATGCATCCAGCCTGGTGTGCCAGAGGGAAAGCTCAGAGAATCACAGCATGGTTTGGGTTGAAAAGGAACTTAAAGCTCATCTTGCTCCACCCCCTGCCACGGGCAGGGACACCTCCTGTTATCCCAGGTTGCTCCAAGCCCCATCCAGCCTGGCCTTGGGCACTTCCAGGGATGGGGCAGCCACTGACACCCTCAGAGTAAAGAATTTCTTCCCAATGTCCCATCTAACCCTGGCTTTGGCAGCCATTACCCTGTCCTGTCACTCCACACCCTTGTCCAAAGTCCCTCTCCAGCTCTCTTGGAGCTCTCTTGGAGCCCCCTGTGAATTATTTCTGTTGTTTCATCACTCCATTGGAAGCTGCAGTGTAGCATTGCTCTGTCACACTCTTCCAGCTTTATGGTGTGTGTGTGTGTAACACAGCATTGTGGCAGGGAGGAACATTTGATTTATTGCTGAACAGGAGATCAACAGCCTTGTTAGCACTGCAGGAGACATGGACAAAGGTGCAGAAACCAAACCTGCAAGCACAGAGCATTTGTTTTTGCAGTAGTGCAGGCACTTCTGACAAAGAAATACATCAAACACTCTTATTTATACAGTCCTGTCTCCAAGTTACTCAGAAAAACTGGGTCTCTCAGTATATTGTGTGCTGCCTTCTACACAGAGGCAGTTTTTTTCCTGCTCTTGTGGTTGTGGCATTGTTTATCTAAAATATCTGTCACACTTTGCAGTGGCATTTAAGTCAAAAATTGGATTTTCCTTATGCTGAGGGCAGTTGTGTATTCAGTGTCTCAGGAAGTGTTGAAAACCCTGTGGATGTGGCACTTGGGGACATCATTTATTGAACATGGTGGTGGTGGTGGGTTTATGGTTGGACTTGATGATCTTAGAGGTCTTTTCCAACCTTAATCATTCTGTGATTCTGAATCATTAAGAACCACGTTAGGAAATGGTCTCTGCCCTGAAGGTTTCACATTCTGAATAGAGGAATTAAAGTGTGTTTAACAAGTAAACAAGGCAGAGGTTCTGAAGAAGCTGCTGAAATTTCTGAAGACTTTCTATGTAGACAAACCAGGGGATGAGCAGATTTTTCATGAGCAATAAGGCAATTGCACATAATAATGAAGTCATTTAATTGGAAAATGCAGGCAATGATATAGTAATTCTAGGGTTTTTGGAGTTGTAAAATTGTTAAAAATTATTAATGTAATCTTTTGCTTTTGCTTTGCATTATATGTCTAATAAAGACTATAACTATTTCTAATAAAAATGGGTTTTTTTTTGGTATGGTTGAAAATGAGATTCTAATCCAGGTAAATGTAATGAAGTTTCAATAATTATGTGCTCTCTGATTATACAATACATTTATATAGGGTATATGGCTATTTTCAGTATTTTTAGTTGAAGTATGAGTAATTTATCCACTGTTTTAAATTTACAAAGTTGTGTCCTCTATTTTATTAGTGTGTGAGATAGTTTATTTATTGCCTTCTGAACAAGAGAAAGTAGGTTTATAGCCGTACTTAGTATGACGAGGTTTATTTTCAGAAGTCTCTAATATTTATTAAAACATGGCAACTTCTCTGTAAACACACCTTGATGTAATTTAGGGAAAAGAATTGAGGAGAAAATAGTTAACTACATTTAAATAGATTTTATCACAAGTTTTGACAGCTTTCAAACAAGTGTTCAATTATATCAAAATCAATTTTCTTGGATTTTGTTTCAGCAACTGCAGCCAAAAATTATGTATGTTTACAGTAATCTGCACATTTATAAAGCGGTTTGAAGCACTTAATTATAAAGACTGAAATAGGGTATCAGTCCTTGATTTATGGCTCTAATGTTAGTTAACTAATTAGAAAAGTGTAAAGTGTTCCAGTTCATTTACATTCATCGCTCATTAACTGGCTTTTAAGAAGCGATGGGAAATTTCAACTTTTAAAGAAATTTATTCTGCTGGATTTCCTGCCAACTACTTTTTTCCAAGAAGACATTATTTCCTTGTTAATACATGTGTAAGAGTTTTATAGGTGTCAGTAACATAATCTGAAGTTGAATTTTGGCACCAGGTTCTCTTTGAAGAGGTGTAATGACTTTTGTAAGGAAAAAATTGTGGTTTTTGGGTAACTGAACATCAGGAGCTGTCAAGGAGCTGGTTCTCATCGTGAGTCTCCTTTTTCCCAAAACTGCAAAACCTGTTTTCTTGTGAGGTATTTGAGACAGTTTAAAGTCAACATCTAGACTATCATTTATTTAGAACCACCCATCAGAAAGTAACCACATCATTATTTGTTATATTTAAAGCAAAACTGAGGGTTGTGGTGTTGGGATGAGGTGTAACTGGCACAAGGTGATTTTGGGAAAATTCTGGTTATTGGGAGGGAAAAAGTCATCCATGAAGGTGATCAGGCACTCAAACAGTAGTCAAAGAGGTTTGGAAAATCTCCAGGGGTGGAGTTTTCATCTTGACTGGTTGAAGCCTTGAGCAACCTGGCTTGATGTTGAAGTTGTCTGTGTTTTAAGGACATGTTTAAAATATAACCTCCAGGAGTTCATTCCAACCTAAATTACTCTGTAACCCTGAATTGTCATGAACAGGTATCCCAAACAAATATTTAATAATATTTAAGGCTTCAAATGAATTATAGACAAAAAGCTTTATGGGATATGGATGAAAAATTATTGAGTACAATTGAGTGACTTTTATTTTTCATGAGCTAAGTTTTGATCACCATAAAGATTTCTCCTAATTTAGAAATAACCCAGATTATATTCCTTTTTTACAGTTCAAAGAGAGGAAAGCTGGCTTGGGTTAATTATACACCCTCTGTGCTACACAATTATTTAAAATCTAAATTATATTTGTATGTAGTCTGTAAAGAAATTCCCTAATTTATTCATAGAACATGACACATTTTCTTGTGAAAATGGTGAGTTGGGTTTCAGTGATCAGAGATACTGGAGATATTTGATCTGTAGATAGTTCATCTTCAAGGCTCAAAAAGTATGGAAGAATGCACAGGATTCCAGGATGGGTCGGGCTGGAAGGGACCACAGAGGGGTCACCTGGTGCCACCTCCCTGCTCAGGCTGGGCCATCCCAGAGCACAGGGCACAGGATTGTGTCCAGCAGCTCTGGAATATCCCCAGGGAGGAGACTCCACAGCCTCTCTGGACAATCTGTTCAGGGCTTGGTCACTGCACAGTGAAGTTCTTCCTCATGTTCAGGTGGAACTCCCTGGGCTTAGTCCCTGCCCGTGGCTCTGGTGCCATTGCTGGGCCTGGAGCAGAGCCTGAGCCTGCTCTGACCCTCCCTGCACACAGGGACAGAAAGGGACAGACAGGGACACCCAGGGCTGAGGGCCCCTCTCAGCTGGGGGTCCTCTCAAGGCTGAGCAGCTCCAGCTCCCTCAGCCTTTCCTCAACAGGGGTGCTCCAGATCCTTGACCAGCTTTAGAGCTTCTGCTGGACCTTCTCCATGAGCTCCATGTCTCTCCTGTCCTGAGGAGCCCAGAACTGCACACAGCTCTCCAAATGTGGCCTCACAGGGCTGAGCAGAGAGGCAGGATCCCCTCCCTGCACTGCTGGAAATGTTCTACCTGAAGCAGCCCAGGACCCCATTGACGTTCTTGGCTACCACGATGCACAGTCAGCTCAGGGACAGCTCATTGTCCACAAGGACACCCAGCTCCTTCTCCCCAGAGCTGCTCCATCAGGGTCACCCCCAGCCTGTGCAGATGCCTGGCGTTAATCCTCCCCAGGTGCAGAATTCTGCATTTGCATATTTGCATATGCAAATAGATAAGCACATGCATATTTCCATATTCCGAGTAGGTTCTTGGGTCTCACAGAAGACTTGAGTGCATGGTCTTCAAATCTAAGGAGAAAAATGTGATTCATGACTTGCTGAGAGGTGTAAGACCTGTTTGAAAGTTGCTGTATAAGTAGAGAACTGTACACCTATGGCTGTGAGGAAAAGGAGGAAAAGGGAGGCATTTCTGGAAGGATTGGTTAGGAATCTGAAACAAACAGCTATTTTTTTCAATTTTTTTTTCTTGCTAATTCCATAAGTTGCTTATATATTTCATTTGGCGCTACTGCCACGTGAAATATGAGGTTGTGAAAATGAATTTATAAAGCTGATTTCTGAAAATCCCAAGCATTACCCTTTGGCTCAAAAGCCCCATTATATAAATATGCACAGGCCTAACTCTTGGAGAAGTCATTTCTGATTTAGGTGATTGTAAAACTGCTCTGCTTACTGCTGTGAAACACAGACCCCAGAAGATACATGTGGGATATTATTTCACATTCTGGCTAATGCAGCATTTTTTTCTGCCAAGTCAGCAGTTCCTGGAGCTGGAACAGTACCTTATCTGGTTAAAATTCTTCTATTTGTCCTTTTATTAAATTATAGATTTTCATAAATTCCTTGTGTTTATTACTGTTTAACTGCTGAGGATTCAGTTAAGTTATAGATTTCTCAGAGGTTCCTTTTTTCTGTATAGTAATGAGAGTTATGGGATCTGTGTGTGAATTGGAAGTTTTACTGAGAAAAAAGATCTTTTCTAAGAGCCTTGTTCTGCTGAAATGAAGAAAATATTCAAATGGATTTTGTCTTGAGCTTTGAATAAGTCCATTTGGCCATTTTCTGATTAATAATAGATAGAATTTTCAGTGCTAAAGGCATGTGTTGGTTATGTTTCATGTTCCTAAATTTTAATGTACATTTGATACACTGTGTTGGCTTTGTCGCTTTGGCTTTTTTTTCTCAAATTACTTGTATAATTTGGCTTGCACTTGCTGATTGCTCTTGGATATTGAAAGAAATAGATTAATCATAAAGTTACCAGAACATTGTGAAAATTAAAATGGTTCATTAACAAACCTTAGGTGCTTTAAAATAGGTGTGATTATTAGAAATCAGAATGCTTTTACATTTTTCATTCCTATTTAATTTTTTTTTTAAACTCAAATAACAAGTGCACAGCTTACAGAGCAATTTTAGTCCATATGCAATTAGGAGACTTCTTTGGACGATTTCAGTAAAAGCTTCCTGAATTATAAAGTGTTGTAAATATGCCCAAGAGTGGGAACAGGTGGTTATTGCTTTTGGATTTTTTACCTTGAACTGCAAAAGGGGAAAAACAGGTCAAAATATAATCCAGCAGTGACTCAAAACTGATAACTTTACATACGAGTTTTACAGTGAGAAGAGGAGAATCAATGTGGTTTGATATTTGGTAATAAGTTTGATAGATAAAGTACACGAGTGCTTAGCAGTGATCATAATTTTGGTATTAACCTTTATTAGAAAAGAGTCTTTGAAAATCAATTCTTTTTCTAGTGGAATAAAGATACTTTGCTAACCAGTAGACTACTTGACAAACTGAAGATGTTTTCAGACTGTCTTCATGTAGTGCTCCCTTTTAGTTAGCTAATTCAGCACTTTCTTCCTGACTAAAAACCAAAAAAAGCTGTTAAAAATGCTCTACAGAATGGAAATCAGGGATTTCATATTTTTGTGTGTCATTATCTAATAATGATTTCCTTGCAGTCTTAACTTCCTCTATTTTTAAATTAATGAAATATTCAGGTAATATAGTAACATTTCTGCAGCGTAGGCTGCTTATAAAAATAATCAAAATGAAATTATTGACAGAGAACATCCCACTCTATCTTCAGGAATAAAAAACTTACACCTTGCATATGAATGTCCTGAAGAGCCAAGAAAT